>BSBM01001036.1:4780000-5035000 GCA_027924585.1 Larix kaempferi
AACACCAGTTTTCAGCTAGCCCCCCCCCCCACATTGTGCCTCAAAGTCTCAGAAACAGTGCTATTGTTCCATCTCTAGATATAGGGTTTTGCTTAGTGAAGACCATGCCAATCTTGCTCAAGGGGATCATTTATCATCTGCAGGGTCCTAATCATGCATGGCCATCATGAACACGCCCACAATGGCCCCATGCATGTGCAGGAGATGATAGAACCCAAGTCCACTCACCGGTTTTTGGTTCCGCAACCCCAGAGCAATTCCTCAAAGTGTCCCCGAATGGCCCTGGGGTTCCTGACCAAAATGCCTATAAGACCAAAACCGTGACTCCAATCATGAATACGTTGATTCCGATGGATCCAGAACATTGGGTTTCATCTAAGGGATCCTCCACACTGTTCCTCGAAGTCTCGAAAACAATATTATTGTGCCATCTCTAGAGCTAGTGTTTTGCTTAGTGAAGGCCATTTCAATATTGCTCAAGGGGGTCATTTACGATTTGAAGGCTCCCGAGAGTGCATGGAAATCGTGAACACGTCCACAATGACCACATGCATGTGCGAGAGCTAATGGAACCCTGATTTGTAAATGAAGAAAATTTAATCTGAGTGGCTTTCTACCCAAGGTTGTAATCCAAGCATGCAGTATGATTCCTCAAAGCATTAGCATAACCAATTGCTACTAAAGTTCAAGGGTATTTGGTTAGTTCCATGCTAGGAAGCTGATGTAGATTTTTTAGAGAATAAAATGATATTTAAAATATAAATGGAAACACACAGACAATGTAGAGAACACAATAATACACTAAAACCCAAATTCTATTAATAAATGAAATGTAAATTGCCTATAAATGAAAAGCAATCCAAACTAGCTAGAATGGTGGTAGTTTATCTCTAAAGAGAGATGTGTTGATTGCACTCATTCATAAAAAACCATTACAAGATACCAAAATTGTCTTTTAACAGCAAATATCATGATTTAAGATGCAAAAACCATAGAGATCCAAAACCTCAACCCGAAGAAACTATGTTGCAAAATGAATGTGAGCCTTAGGGAGGCTAGTTTATATGTCGAGGGAAAAAATTTTGGATATAAACTCGATGTAGGATGTTTCCTATACTGTTACAAAGCTTAATGAATGATTTATGTGCTTGGTAGGCCATGCAATAAAAAAATGGGACACTATGTTAATTTACAAAAATGCAAAGCAAATGCCCAAAAGATTATTGGAAGTTTGGAACCTAAAAGACTATAGGGGCATAGACCCCAAACTGGCGAGTGGACTCGGGTTCTGTCAGCACCCACACATGCAAGTGGCCATTGTGGGCATGTTCATGATGGTCACGCACGCCTAGGATCCTTCGGATCGTAAATGACCCTCTTGAGCAATATTGGAATGGCCTTCATTGAGCAAAACCCTAGCTCTGGAGATGAAACAATAACACCATTTCTGAGACTTCGAGGCACAATATGGGGGCTCCCCTAGCTGAAACACAGTGTGGGGGGTCATGGTTTTGGTGCTCCTAGCATTTCGGTCAGGCACCTCAAGGCCATTCAGGGACACTTTGAGTATTTTCTTTCAGGTCACGGAACCCAAACCAGTGAGTGGACTTGGGTTCCGTAATTTGTTGTGACTTCTCTCAGCAAACGCATTCAATTATCAACATTCACCTCGCATTAAAAATGCATGCATTGTGTTATCCAAATTACATCTTGAGTTTTTTAATTTTTCATTCGTTCAGGATCCTTCAAACTTTGGGAATTGCAATGCACTGAGTGTATCTTTTACACTAAACCATGCTATTAATGCCTCTTTATTCATTGAATCCTCGACTCAAAGCCTGTTATTTTTTGTTGCTTTTTTTAAAATGCTTCCATTTTTGGTGGATATTGAGCATGGAAGAAAAATAGAGTTATGCTTTAGCCTTAATTTTCCAAGGTAGTTTTGAAGTGTTACTACAAAATTATACTTTCAAGTTGTTAGGAACCCATGTCAACCATTCTATTTACTTTTTTAGTATATTGTTTTTTGAAGCATATGTTTTGTATGTCGTCCCGTAGTATTTGTTGATCCATAGTTTGTATTGAACCATGGTTTGTATTGACACATGGTATTGACCCATGGTATTGGTGCCTAGACTTAGTATATAAGTTTGTGTTGAGACCAATGAAGGTACCGTGAAGTTATTTGTATTGAACTTGCTCAAAGAAGGTTTCCCCCTCGAAGTGGCCTGCGATCAATAAAAGTGATTCTGAGTTCTGTTATTTCTGCTACATCGTGTATTTTCATTAATTAATTGTTGCAGGTTCATCACATCTGGTATCAGAGCACTTTCTTGGGCTCACTGGGTGAAATTTCTGCCAATTTTTTTTTTCACATCTGTTGCAGCTTCGGATTTGGGAATAATCCCTATCTGCTTAACTGTGGGAAGTACTTGGGCATAAGCCCTAAAACTCATTGTGAGGAGTACCACAAAAACCCCGAAGTAGCTGGCCCATTGAGAGGACTTGCCAGCAAAAAGGGCAACGACCCCTACCTGATTGACTAGTTCCCACTTGTGAGGTAAAGCAAGAGTTGTCGTTTGTGGCAAAGCGGTTATCAGTTTTACCTGAGCCATGGAGTGAGGGGTACTACCCCAATACGCAAGTTGTTAGACAACATTGGTGGCCGAGTGAATCCCCTGAGCCGATAGGAAGCTAAACATACCTGGGGTCCATATCTATTTTCAGCTGAACTGTTGCCGATCACTTCCGCACCATTGCAGCTCCATCTGTTGGCGATCACTTCCGTGCCGTTGCAGATCCATTTTGAAAGCCGGTTCTGATCCAGCCATTTCATATCCATATCGCCATATCTCTCTTGTTTTAACTTTGTTTCCCTTGAAACTTTCCAGACACCCTTGCAATCCCATTCTACATATTTCATTCCTGAGGACCCTATCCCAAATTCCACTTCCCAAAGCCAGAAATCCCACATTTGTCTATTTTTAAGGTTTTCCATAACTCCTTCGATTCTCACCCAATCGCCCTCAAATTTTTCCACCCTGTCCATTCCCTATTTCTGCTTCTTTGTCCCTCTCTGAAAAATTTTCCCATTTTGTCACCACGCTTCTGAAATCCTCATTTTCGGTTTCCCTATCCCTTCCAAAGTGTCCAAAGCCTAGTCAAACCTCAATTACCCATCCAAGTTTTTCCCAAATCGAAATTTCCCTTTACTAAATAATCTTTTGTTTGTGTTTTTCTATCCATTCCAAAAAAAAAAAAAAAACTCTTGGTTATGGTTGTCACCCACGCAGGAGCAAAAACCATGGAGGAAGCACTTGCAGCCATCCAAACCAAACTCCAAAATCTAGATGAAAAATTTCTCGGCCTCCATCTTGAGCATTCAACCATGAACAACAAACGACAGTCTAAGTCTTCATCACACAATGGGTTCTCTTCTTCTAGCAATTTCCATGGTCCGAAGCTTGAATTTCCTCGCTTCAATGGTACTGATCCGACTGGATGGATCTATCATGCAGAACAATATTTCAGTCTAGATAATACTTTTGATGTCTAAAAAGTTCCACTTGCATCCTTTCATTTGGAACAGGAAGCCCTTCAATGGTACCGTTGGTACATCAAGGATCATGACGAGCCAAAATGGACAGATTTTTGCCAACTCCTTTTGCAACGAGTTGGTCCTAGTGCTTTTGATGACTTCACCGGAGCACTCACTAAACTTCGTCAAATTGGCACTATGAGAGAGTATCAGACAGAATTTGAGAAACTAGCCAATCACATAGAAGGATTGTCTGATGAATTCTACAGGAGTTGTTTTATCAGTGGTCTTAAGGATGAAATCCGCTCAGAGGTCAAAATGTTCTCTCCCAACATAATGATGGAAGCCCTGGGGTTGGCTAAGTTGGCAGAAGACAAGATTGCAGCCCAAGAACGCTCCAAACCCACTTTTGTTCCCTTCCAAAATATGGGTTCTCAATGACCTGCCATCCCACCAACTCCTCGACCAACTCCTATCAAGCATTTGTCTGAAATAGAGATGCAGGCACGTAGAGAGAAAGGGCTTTGTTATAATTGTGATCAGAAATTCACTCGGGGACATAGATATGTTCAACAAAAGCTCTATCTCTTGGATATGGATTCTCCTCCTGCCTCTAAAATTAGTGAAGAAGCTCCAGATATAATGGATGATTAGGTCAACATCCAGGAGCCGCCTATTGACCCCCCATCTCAAGACGACCAACCAGAGATATCTCTCCATGCTTTATCCGGCGTCACCATCCCCCAAATAATGCGGGTCAGGGGTTACTTCAAGAAACTTCCTCTTACAATACTCATTGATTCTGGTAGCACTCATAACTTCATTGACCCTCGGATCGCCAAACAGGATGATTGTTTTGTCCATCCTTGCTACAACTTTGAAGTCATGGTTGCTAATGGGGGCACCTTACCTTGCAATGGAAAGTGTCACAACGTGCGTATCTCTCTGGAATATCATAACCTGCGCTCTTACATGTTTTCCTTATCCTTAGGTGGATGTGATGTGGTTTTGGGCATTCAATAGTTATGCACACATGGCCCCATCTTATGGGATTTTGTTGAACTTTGGATACAGTTTTCAATCAATGGGACAACACACAAATTTACGGGCTTACAACCAAGGTCTCTCTGCATCATCAGTTCACATCACCTGGAAAATATCCTTAAGAAGAATTCACATGGTGTCATCACTTAGCTCCATTCCATTAAGATGCACCCATCAACGGTCTCTACTACTTCCTTAGATAGATATGCAGGTCTCTTTGCTGCACTATTGGGCTTGCCACCTTCAAGAGACCTTTCCGGTAAGCATTTAGCTGCATCTACATCTCAGCAGGAAATGATGGCTATTTTGCATGCAGTACCGAAGTGGCATCCATCCCTGTTAGGCAATTATTTATGCATCAAGACTGATCTCTAGAGTCTGGAAAACTTCCTGGAACAATGGGTCTCCTCCCCAACACACCTGAAATGGGTTATCCAACTCATGGGTTATGACTATGCGATCACTTACAAGAAGGGTCAAGACAATATGGTGGCATATGCTCCTTCTCTCACATTTGATGACCCAGTTTCTCTTACAGCTATTTCTTTGCTTGTTCCAATCTGGTTGCAATTTGTTCAACAGGGCTATCTCTTCTATGAACTCCATGCTTCTTCGTCGGCAAGGCACTCTGGGTTCCTCAAAAAGTATGACTGGGAACAATGTAACTTCTTTTGGAAGGGACTGAAAATGACAATTCAACAAATGGTGGTTGACTGTGATACTTTCCAGGTCAACAAGGGTGAAACGAAACTCCTTTCGAGACTGCTCGAACCCCTATCCATCCCTACACAGACTTGGACAACTATTTCTATGGATTTTCTAGATGCGCTCCAGTGGTACAATACCACGTCTACAAGGACACCATATGAAGCAGTCTATGGACAGGCACCTCCATTTATTCTTCCATACACCCTCAGCAGCTCACCAATTCAGGCAATTGACTCGGTTCTTCGAAACCGCGATCAGAATCTTCTCATTCTGCAGGGAAATCTTCACATGGCAAGAATTCGACTGAAACAACAAGCCGATTAGCACCATTCAGAGCGCACTTTTCACACAGATGATATGGTTGTTCTTTGTCTACATCCTTCCAAGAAATCCTCCTGAAACTCAAAAGGCATCAGTGGCCCGGAATGCAACCCGAGGATGCTACAAGGGAACCATTGCTTCAAATTCTGCATCAATTTCCACATCTAAAGCTTTCAAGACAAATCTTTTTCTAAGGGAGAGGGGATGTTAGGAACCCATTTCAACCCTTCTATTTACTTTATTAGTATATTGTTGTTGGACGCATATGCTTTGTAAGTCATCCCATAGTATTTTTTGATCCATAGTTTGTATTATTGTTGTTGGAGGCATATGCTTTGTAAGTCGTCCCGTAGTAATTGTTGATCCATAGTTTGTATTGGCCCATATTTTGTATTGACACATGGTATTGACCCATGGTATTGGCACCTAGACTTAGTATATAAGTTTGTGTTGAGACCAATGAAGGTACCATGAAGTTATTTGTATTGAGCTTGCTCAAAGGAGGTTGCCCCCTCAAAGTGGCCTGCAATCAATAAAAGTGTTTCTCAGTTCTGTTATTTCTTCTATCTCGTGTATTTTCATTAATTAATTGTTGCATGTTCATCACACAAGTATTTTAGAATCTTGAACTACATATGTCTTGAACATTGTTTTTCCTTTCAACATTGTCACAACCTTGCTATCTTTCATCTTAATGGATGGCTATAGGTAGGTCGTCAACATGATATTGTGTATAATTTTAGAATGTAGAACATTCTAGAACTAGAGTCTTCTTTATATTCAACATGGCTCGAGCTCAGTCTTTCATAACTTTATCGAGTCATCATCAAAGCAAGGAAAAGCTTTCACCAAAGTAAATGGCTCACTCATAGTCAAATTCAATAGAAGTTTTCCTAAGTGAACAAGGAACTTAATGCAAATGGGGTCATTTCTTTTTTTCTTACAAGGGGACAACTAATGCAAGTGTATATTAGTGAGCATTCATATGTACCACTAGGGGATGATGGTTCCACATCATAGAATTTTCACTATAGTCTTTTATGTTCCAAACTTCCAATAGTCTTTTGGGCATTTAGTTTGCATGTTTGGCAATTAACATAGTTTCCCATTTTTTTATTTTATGGCCTACCAAGCACATAAATCATTCATTAAGCTTTGTAATAGTATAAGAAACATCCTAAATTTATTTTATATGCAAAATTTTCTCCCTCGACATATAAACTGGCCTCCCCAAGGATCACATTCATTTGCAACATAGTTTCTTCAGGTTGAGGTTTTGGATCTCTATGTTTTTTGCATCTTAAATCATGATATTTGTTGTTAAAAGACAATTTTGGTATCTTGTAATGGTTTTTTATGAATGAGTGCAATCAACACATCTCTCTTTAGATATAAACTACCACCATTCTAGCTAGTTTGTATTGCTTTTCATTTTATAGGCAATTTACATTTCTTTTATTAATAGAGTTTGGGTTTTAGTGTATTATTGTGTTCTCTACATTGTCTATGTGTTTCCATTTATATTTTGACTGTCATTTTATTCTTTACAAAATCCACATCAACTTCCTAGCATGGAACTAACCAAATAACCTTGAACTTTAGTAGCAATTGGTTATGCTAATGCTTTGAGGAATCATACTGCATGCTTGGATTCCAACCTTGGGTAGAAAGCCACTCCAATTAATTTTTCTTCATTTATAAATCAGGGTTCCATCAGCTCTCACACGTGCACGTGGCCATTGTGGACGTGTTCAATATGGTCATGCATGCCAGGGATCCTTTGGATCGTAAATGACCCCCTTGAGCAAGATTGGCATGGCCTTCATTGAGAAAAACCCTAGCTCTCTAAATGGCACAATAGCACCATTTTCGAGACTTCGAGGAATGCTATGGGGGGTGCCCTAGATGAAACTTGGGGTTCTGGATCTATCAGAATCAACGTATTCACAATCGGAGTCATGGTTTTGGTGCTACGGGCATTTTGGTCAAGAACCCCGTGGCTATTCAAGGACACTTTAAGGATTTGCTCTGGGGTCACAGAACCCAAACCGACAATCGAACTTGGATTCCGTCAGCTCCCACTCATGCACATGGCCATTGTGGACGTGTTCATGATTCCCATGCATGCTTGATATCCTTCGGATCATAAATGACCCCCTTGAGCAATATTGGAATGGCCTTCATTGAGCAAAACCCTAGCTCCGAAGATGGCACAATAACACCGTTTCTAAGACTTGGAGGAATGATGTGGGGGGTCCCCTAGCTGAAGCCCGATGTCCCGGATCCATAGGAATCGATGTATTCAAGATTGGACTCATGGTTGTTTTTATACAGGAATTTTCGTTAGGCACCCCGTGGCCATTCAGGAAAACTTTGAGGAATTGCTATGGGGTCACGAAACCCAAACCGGCGAGTGGACTTGGGTTCCGTCAGCTCCCGCGCATGCATGTGGCCATTGTGGACATGTTCACGATGGCCACGCACACCCAGGAGCCTTCGGATCATAAATGACCCCCTTGACCAGGATTGGCATGGCCTTCATTAGGCAAAACCCTAGTTACTAAGATGGCACAATAAAACTATTCCTGAGACTTCGAGGCAAGATGTGGGGGGTCCCCTAGAGGAAAACCGGTGTTTTGAATCCATAGGAATCGACAGATTCACGATCGGAGTCACAATTATGGTGTTTCATGAATTTTGGTCAGGAACCCTATGGCCATTCAGTGACACTTTGAGGATTTTTTCCGGGGTCACGAAACCCAAATTGGAGAGCGTAACGGGGTTCTGTCAGCTCCCACACGTGCATAAAGGAGATTTCAAACTACCATATAGGACATGTTTTAGGGTTGTTTGGTTACCAAGTGTTGATACATATGAAAAATGGCTAGGTAAATGTTTCTAATGAGATGAAATGAGGGTTGTGATTGCTTAAATCCCTAAGGGCACACCTCACACAAGAGTTCATACACTTATAACCACATCATGATGCTCCCTAAGCTATTGAGACAATATTGAGAATATGTGAACCATTATAGAGTAACACCTTTGACCTCCTAATGTTATGTAAACACATAAGAAAGTGTTTTACCATAATTCAATTAGAGAGGATATGCCATAACACTGGTACCAACTGGATGTCCCCATTTTTATATGGCATATGGAGAGTTAGGCTAAGTAGATTGGTGGTAGACTAGAGGTATCTTTGAGCTAGTTGGAAGTGTGTCTATCAAGTGTCTATGGGAAAACCCTAGAAATTCGATCTACTTAGTGGGAATATATGCATATTTAACATATTAACATGTGGTTTTGGCTTAGTGGGCACCATTAAGCGTTCTCCTTATGAAAATGGACTACAGTATTTGGATTATTTCTTTGTGTAGACTATACACATACTTATATAGAAAAAATTACTTATAGTTATTTGAGGTTGAGTTTTACTCTAGGTAAACCATATTATTGTGTTCTATCCATAATCTATGTTTTTTACTGATTAGGTATATTGAACTACTAGTGGAAATTGTGAATACTGCAAGTTTTTTAGGCTAACATTGTGGTTTTCTTTGTTGGGGTTTTAATCATTGTTTTGAAATCCCTGTAGTTGTTTTCCTATATATTGAAACCATATATGAATTAAATGTTTTTTAGAATGGGTGAAGCAAGTCATTATAGCCTTTCTTTACATGTGGATCTACCTAGAAACATAAATTATGAGTGTCTATAGGTTGGGATTGTTGTAAGGAATAGATGAAAATCAAGTTGTTTTCAATGGATGAAGCAATATAAGCATTACATCCTTTCTTTGCATGCAGATCTACTTGAAACCCCCATTTATGACTATAGAGGTCAAGATTATTAGAAGGATTATTGTTAAAGGTATCCATTCCAATAGTAATGTATTCCTTGTTAAATAGAAAAAAGAGGTGGGTCTTACTAGATGTACTCATTATGTCATATTTACCCAATATGAGAAGGGAATTGAATTGAAATGCTTTTGTTTGTAAATTGATGCTAGTTGAAAATTTTAAATGAATATATAACTAAAAACATGAATATCCATGGAAATGCAATTCCTATTATGTTAACATCCATGTGATTTTTTCCACTTATATGTTCTACTTCCATGCCCTATTTTCTAGCCCTTAACTTTTGAGTTTGATCAACAAGTAGTGAAATATATTAAATAGAACATTATGATATCCTCAATTTTCATTTAACTAGCTTCTTAGATATCCCTCAAACCTACATATTGTTAGTACTCAAGAAATCTGACATAAAATATAAGATAGTCATTTTTTCCTTTTTGCATTCTTAGTTATACTAACATTGTTGAAAGTGCAACATAAGCTATAAATCAAGATATCCTTGTGTGGTTCAAGATGTTTTCTTCCTTATTTTGATTTCCTCAAGTCTTGTCCTTAACAATAACATTTTTTTATCATTTGATGACTTGAACCTAGTGAGTATTTCACATGGAATATATAAACAACATGCAAACCTTCTTTATATAAAAGCAATGTGAGATTTCTTTAGAACTTTCATCTTTTTAAGACAATAATAGATCCATAAGCAATCAACTTATGGCCCATCTCTTTCATCAACATGAATTCTTATTGTGGAATTCAAATTTAAGTATATCTTCAATTACTCTTTTAATGTTGAGTTCAAAATTCTATTTAATGAGGCTAAGTTCAAAAATTGTTGTCCCTATTATAGTTTGGTTTGCAATCTTAGTATGTTTCCTTGCCTTCACAATACCAAATGTCAACAAAAATTAGATATTAGTATTACTATTTAATTTATACTTTATTATATATATATATATATGAGGATTACCCCGTGCCTACCATCTTGGCAAGTTCAAATGCAAAAAAGAACCCCACGTTGTCTCACTAAGTCTAAACATAGAGGGGAACTCCATAAGTTCTTGACCCAAATCAACTCCTTTTTCACAAATCCATGTCCGTTCTAGGGTTTTCCCATAGACACTTGATAGAGACACTCCTGGTTGAAAGTGTCTCTATCAAGTGTCAATGGGAAAACCCTAGAAACCCAGAGCCTAGCCTAAAAACCCTAGCTTTGAATCCAAATAATTATTTACTTATATTCAAAGTTTCTGACATGCATATAGCAAGGGTGCATACAACTAAAAACAAATCAAGTGCAATCCATATCTGACCCAAAATACATAAACAAAGAGGCCAAATGGCTTAGACTCCAATGAACATGATGGCGACAATGGTGACAATGAGCACAATGATGACAATGGTGATAATGGGCATGAGGTTAGATATGGTGACGGTGAAAATGAGACAAAGTGAACTAGGTTGATGGTGGATGACAGATGATTTATAGGGACGAGGATGGTGGCACCATGAGCAAGAGGATGACGAGGCTTGATGGTGATTGTGGTAGTGGGCATGGTGTTGGTGACAATGTTGTCATGATAGTGGATTTCAACATTAAGTTGGTAACCCTAGAGCTTGTAGCCTATCCTAGAAACACGAGAGCCTATCCTAAAAACCCTAGTCGGTAGCGTAAACCCTAGCTTGTATTCTAATCACAATGAAACCCTGTTATGTATCCTAATCCCTTGCCTAAACTATAATACATATAAAAAGTAAATAATTTTCATTGTACATATATATTCATGTGCATACATTTGAATCCAAATCATTATACACATATATAGAACAAAACTCAAACAAAACTATATATAAATCCATGAGATAAAACCATAATGGAACAAAAATCGAACAAATATATAAATTTTCAGGAAAATAGTGGAAAATGGTTCCCAATCTACATACGATGGCAACTCGTGCCCTATACAAAATCTGACAACTCGTGTCGTAGATCCAAAGTACATTGCAACTCGTTCCCTATACAAAATCTGACAACTTGTGTCATAGATCCAAAATACATGGCAACTTGTGTCGTAGATACAAAGTACATGGCAACTAGTGCCCAAAGGTGCCACATCGTGGCTAATGTACAAAACATGGTGTGTCAAGCATTGTGACCACCCTGGTCACTCCTAGGCGCATCTCCAAAGTCGATCTTCCTCTTCTTGGAGCTACTCGTATCTCAGGTCTTCTTCTATCTAGGAGTAGACCATCTCTCCAGGATCTAAAACAAATGATATAAGATACCATCATTTTCAAGCATTTGTAACATTTACCACATTTATAAAATGAATATACAATTCAAATTTTAAATAACTCACCCCTGATGCGAGTGGGAGACAAGAGGAAGTTGTCCTGGATCTGCTGAGCTTCTCAGCAATTCCACCCTACAACATTTATGATAATCATTTCATTGAAAAATAATAATTGGTTAAATTAATTTTGGTTATAATGCATCAAAAAAATTTCAAAAATTAACTTGATTCTCACTGTGAACACCTCTGAAAATGCACATGGCTGGGCTTCTAGGCTAGCAGGTGGAGCAGTTGGCTGGACAACCTACTCTGATGTAGTCATGGGGGGATGCAGCAACTAGGGGTGAAACCATTGTAGATACATGGGAAGATAATGGAATAGTAGTTGCCAAAATAGTGGTAGGAACTGGAGATGATATGGTGGAAGAGGACATGGTGGTATGGGGTGGAGGAGGACGTCGTGGATGATGAACCCCTACCAGTTGTACAATAGGGGGTATCGACCCAAAAGGGCTATGGGGATGTTGAGGTATAGTGAATGGGAGGGAGGTCCTAGATAGAGGGAGGAGGATGGATAGAAGGAAGGTTGTGGATGAATGGGGGAAGCTAGATGTAATGGGGGGCGTGGACAAATGGGGAAGGATGGATAGACAGAGGGGCGTGGATGAATGGGGGAGGATGTATAGATGGGGGGGCGTGGAGGAATGGGGGAGGATGGACGCAGGGGGGAGTATGGAAGGAGAGGGGAGGGCGGATGGAACGGAGGGGGTGGACGTAGGGAGGGGTATGGATGGAAGCGAGGGGGGCGACTCATGGGAGAGGGTGGAAACATGGGACTAAAGTGGCCTGCAGCTGTTTACGGTTGTTGTAGTCCCACGGGTCATGTGGTTACCAGAGATACATTATATATTATAAAAAAGCATGCACAGTGATTCAGATTCAAGAGACAAGAGATCAATGGAGAGAGAGAAGCACAAGCCTTTATTACCAGTAAGAGCAACATGCTACATAGAACAGATCTTGGTTAACTAGTACATTGGCTCCACAACCTATATATATATGTTTACATTCAGTTATATAACTGTATTGTCGGCGCAACCGACCGACATAGCCCGACTAGTCGACACAACTTGTCGACTTACATTGCAAATGGTCGAGTGGAGGGCCTAGTCGATAGGCTAACTTAGGCTCCTCCAACATCTCCCCCACCTAAAATTATTTCTTCGTCCCAAAGAAATGAGGAGATGTAAAATAACTGAACAAAATATGGATGACTGTGGAAAATTGATAGATGTGGTTGTTACTATTATTCCTTATTGGAACTGGTCGCTGCTTGTTGTTGTACATAGACCTTAACAATTGCTTCAGCTGAAACAGAGAGGTGGTACTAAGATTCCTCCCAATGGTGCAGCGAGTTTTGGAAGTCAATGGTAAGTGTTTTTAGGCTCTAAAATTCAGCCATCTTTTCTTGTGTTGTCTTACCCTATAGATGAATTAAGTCAGGACCAAATATCTCAATTTTCTCATTGGCAGCTGTAAGCAGGGTTTGGAGATGTGGTCTGATTTTTTCCACTTTGAAGAGGTTATTTCGGGCTTGGCTCAACCACTGCTCCTCACTTTTTTCTAATTTCTCCAATTTCCTATTTTCTATCACAATTTGATCTTCAATAGTTCTTCCCATGGTATCGTCAACTACTCGGCGTTGCTGATGAAGATTATCAATTAGTGCGTGTGTCTCCCACATTTCTCTGAATACATTGCCATAATGTGTTTACCAATTGCAGAGAACATCGGTGACTGTGGTAGCTTGGCCATTGTACTGGATGAGCTGATCATGGGCTGAGGTAAATGCTTCATATTGTACATACATTAGAGACGTTGTTACTATGGCCTGTTACTGTCAGTCCCTTGTGAGCTCCTCATGCAATGTCGACACGACAGTTTGAAATAATTGAAAAACTTTATCAAGTGTGCTAGTTGTATCAGAACTGACTGGAAGTGGGATGACTTGTTGTGCTAAGTCTTGACACTTAGCCAAAAATACATTTTGGTCCTCCTCTAACTGGTGAATGCGGTCTTCGGCTGCTAGTTGTCTATGTCGTTGTTCTCGATGAATTGCATTGGCCAGTAAGTCGAGCTATGCTTGTGTTGCTTGTTGTGGCTTATATGTCAAGATGGGACCAAATTGGTCGAGATGTACAGCTAAGCGACCCAATTGAGATATATGGTCCAGATGTTGGTGTTGTTGCTGAAGGTATTTGTCTTTGCATCATTTGTATTTACGTTGCTTCTTCTTGGACTTTCCTGGAGATTTTGGGGCCTCTACTTATTGTTCCGAGTCTTTTCATGTCTCAGATGCTTCAGTTGGGTGTTCTGCCTCTACTTGTTATTCGGAAATGGTTTGTTCTGCTTGTATGGAGCTGATTGGTATGGCTATTATGTTTTTTGGGAGTGCTTCCTTAGCTACTGCTTGATTGTCTTATTCAGTTGGCTCAACTACTACTTCAATGATTTGTGTTGCTGATTCGACTGTTGCTTCAGAGGATTCTTGAACTAGTGTTTATTTTTCTTGAATTATTTCAGATGTTGTAGTGGTCCCATCGACAGGGGTAGAGGACGACACACTAATAAATGGTGTTTCTTCGACTTGGGGAGGAGGGTTTGGAACGAGACTTCCATATGGTTCTGGACTGACTACAAGAGAGAAGAATTTTGGTATTGATGGTTTGACTAAATCCAAAATTTCCAGTTCTGGGGACTATTCTGGTGGATTGACGACAAGTCGAGGAGGTGAATGGGCTTACATCGATGGTTTGACTGGAAAAGGGATGAATGATGAGGTTTCTTGAGCACTAATCAGACTATTGGGGTCAGGATTACGCTGGAGATGAGTATGATGCATACCAATTGCTCATGGTGCTAAGGTATCCGGGGGGGTCAATAGTTTAGTTGGGTTAGCATTGGGGGGTAGAGTCGACTTGGATTAAAAGAATTATGTGATTGTCTATTATGTCACCTATAGTCAAGGTCGATGTAAATATGGTCAATCCATTATTCGATGGATGTTATGGTCGAACCCTCATAGTCTAATTGTCGATGGTTGATGCTTAGCATTTAGGTCGGTTTGGCTGACTATTTATTTGGTTGAGGTTTACAAGTGGTTCATATTTTTGTAAAAGAAGTCGGGTCTTTGAAAACTAGTTGAAGATCGACTCCTTTAATGTGGTTGATATATTTTTTTAGTCGGTATCCTTATTTTGGTCGATCCTCAATACGAGATAAGTAAAAAGTAGCTGAGGTGATCGATGATTGTAAAAATATGGTCGATATTGTGTTCGGTGGTCGAAGTTGTAAAACTGTATAAAGGGTTGTTCAAGTCTATTGAATCATGTATATTCATAAAGTTGTAAATCAAGTTGGTCTCTTGCCGACCATGGTCAATCGAGTCGAGTCGAGTCCAGTTGAGTCAAGTGAGTCGGCCACGACCAATATCCAGCAGTCGATATTGACCACAAGCAGCAAAACATTTACAAACTTGCAGGAAGCCTCACGACAAATTAAGTCAACACATTCAAGCAGGGCCACCTTACAACACAGAGCAGAAGAGCTTAACGCTTGATGATGACAAAAGAACACGTGTAATGACCAAGCCCCTCGGTGCTGAAATACAGAAACATCTCTTGAGTGCCATTTCATAAGTTTGAAGCAAGTTGGTGAGCTGGTGTAAAGGTAGAGCGTGGAATCCCATAAGTTCCTGGACTGATGGAGATGAATGCCGGCAGGAAGGTGAAAGGGTGAGGCTCGATTGACCACTACCATAGTACTGATGAAGGATAAAGAAATCACGACTCATGGTTGTTTTTTCCTGTCTTCTTTGGGATGAAGAAGATTTTTGTTGGTGGGGGAGATGTTTGGAGGGCCATTTAGCCATAGTTTTTCATCATATTGTATTTATGTGTGTTATAGTATACTTAACTAAGGAGCAGTTGGAGCAGGTAACTGCTCCAACCTCTCCACTTATTGTATAAATACTACCTCAAAGAATGAACAAGATGACTGAACATTCTGTCCATATCGTGATCCTATTGATGGTTTGTTGTGTGTGTTTATAATAGTTTGCTTGAATGTGTGGTGAACCTACACATACAACAGCGGCCCCTGCATACAAATTTGTAATATCATAGTTTGGTAAACAAAAATCAAATTAAACCATAGTATGTCGTAACATTACAAATTAAAAGCGTGTTTTTAACTACACATTGTACCTATGTATATGGTGAACTGTCGATCCCTAGCGGAGATGGCTGATCATCGTAGTCTGTGCATACCTATGGACACCAAAACGCATGCACGTTATGAACATATTAAACAAGTAATTATTCAGTCAATCAAAATATTAAAAAATATTGTACGAACTATCATCATGTATGTCATAAATATAAGTGCATAAAAATATAAATTCCATAAGTAATAACAATATTGTGTGAGGTACTGAAAATACCTCTGTGTCAGATGCCGCAATTTCAGTTGCAGCTGCCATTGCTACATCCAGGTTGGGATATGCTACGTTCTCCCATGATGGTGTCTCATCTCTAAATAGCTTTACATTGAAATAATAGTTTAAGTCAAACAAAAATACTTTAAAATTACTTTAGAAATTATCAATTGATGATTGAAATCACATTACAAAAAGTGCTAACTTGCTCCATATAGAAGCCCTCGATCGGGCTAGGGAAAGTGGGCGCACAATGGGGACAACGATGTGGCATTGTCTCGGTCGAACTAGAAGGCCCAACATGGCTACTACCGGTCACAAGTCTATATTAACTCTGTCATGAAGGCCCTGCACCTGCATATCTATCAGGGTTATCCTATCTCTCCACTATAGTAGCTACTACAAAGCAAGTGTGTCAAAGCAGTCCATGGGAAACAATCCTCATCGTGCCCTCGATCTTATCAAGTTTGTGGGGTATCTGAGGAGGCTGTGGAGAGGGGTTGGGCTCACTCCTACGAGCTAGTGGCCCTCTTAGTGTGTTCCTCCTAGAAACAAATGGATCTTGGGCAGAGCCACGCCCAACACCCTGGAACTTGGTTATGTCAAAATAGTTGACATGTAAACTGAGCACTAACTCATCCTACAATTGTGGAAGGAACTACTGTGGAACCTCCCTATTATTGCAGGGAGGCTTATCGTAAACCATGAACCTCCTAAGCATCCAATTGTCCCTCCATTGTTGGAAATGACACCAATCCATGTAGACATGTGGCTTTCTAATGTCTGGTGGTTGTTGTGTTCATGGATCGGTGAACATACTATACAGTTGGGCCTTTGCAATATTCAAATCTTTTATTTCCTCCTTGGAAATTCCCGTGGAATAATACTCCTATATCCTATCTCTATATTCAGTCATGTCAGTCAATTGGCAATGTGCATGGATGAGGGAGTCAATTGAGCTCTCAATTGAGGTGGAAAGGGACACTCGATATGGTTCCCATGTGTTTCTTAGTTCTAGAGTGTGCACTGTCATTTCATTTACATAATGGTTCAAGTCACCGTGGTCAAAATTTTGTTGTGGGTTTTGATTTTCTTGGGCATTTGGATTTTGTTGAGGGTTTTCATTGATTCCAAGATTTGTGTTTTCTTGTGTTCCACCGGACTCCATGTTAACATTTTGTTCATTCATTGTGTAGGTTTACACTCTGCAATTGAAAAATTCTCTATTATTTTACTAATTTGTGAATTATTAACAATTTAATAAACAAACAAAAATGAATAAAATGACAAAAAAAATGAATAAAAAGACAAAAAACATGGATCTTACCTATCCAATGCACTTGGTGGATAGATGGAGATATTTTTTTAGTGGAAATGGTGAAATTGGTGGCCTTTAGCGTTGCACACGCTATGAGTGACTCACGCTCGACCGCAATGGAAAGAATTACAACAACTCCGCCATGTCTTTTTATTACCTTAACAAGGGCACATGCGTGCATTTGAGCGCACACGTGCAAGGAATGCGCACGCACCCCGGTTCGGTACTGAAACTAGTGGCACGTGCAGGATGCCTTAGGTGCGTGCATGAGTTCATTTGTTCCCTGCTAGCGCGAACTCGTTGCAACACTTTTGGGGAGCAACTTTTTGCGCCCACCCCCAAAATTAGCTAATTTGGGACTAGATGACTAGATACAATGTATGGGCACCTTTGGTCAACAGTGCTTCCTTAAAACAGGGAAACAGGGCACCTTAGACCAAAATGTTGCAATAAATGCATGTGGTGGTCATAATTAGGGTGCCTTACAAGAATTTGACCACCTTTGGCCCATATTTTTGGTGGATAAGTCATCATGCAGCCTAACTAACTTATAACAACCTTGTTCACACCTTGGGATACAATAATTAACCAGTTAAGGACCATTTAATCAATAATATGACTAATGACTAAGGTCCTAGGTGTAATATTTTTCTAACACCCGCCCATAAGCTAGACTTGTGTCAAATATCAAAATAAGGCCTTGGAAACTAAGGCTCAAGTCACCTTTTACAACATAAAATTTTATCTGTCCATGTAACCAAGGAAAGAAGGAAAACCACATGGGAAATAAAACCTCCCCTCTAAAATGGGCATGTGCCATAGATGAACAAAATTTCTTCAATAGGTCTTGTTCTTCACTTGAATGAGTTGAATGAACAACTTCTTGGTGAAGATGTTGTGGATGCCATGATCGTGCACCAATGCATCAATGTTGTTTAGACAAAAAATATGTTGAGAGGCCCCTTGAAACTCATCATTTGATGATGCAAGAGCATCATAAGAATGCTTCTTGTTGAATACGTACTCTCATCTGAACACATAATCAATCATGGAAAATATATCTCTGCAAAATCCTTCCCAAAGAACATCAAAAGACTAAACAAATTCAGCTTCTTGAGCAGTTGCCATATGGCGAATCAAACCATGTATCTTCCTTCCAAACTGATGTAGCACTTTCCCAACTCTGCAATAGAGCTTATGAGGCTCGAAAATATCATAATAGAAGTCATATGCAGCAGCAAACAATAGAGGCGTTGTGTCTCCATGAGCGAATGGCTTTACAGTAAGAAAAGAGTGTGCAACAAGATCACATTGACAGTTGAGTGAACTTGAAGGGTCTGGAGACTTGAGTTTTGAACCATAGGTGGTGAGATCAGGTCCATACATGTGGAACATAATTCCCATGATGGCCACTGACATGGATTTCCAACCAAGGAATGATATGCAAGACATAAAGACGACATAGACAAGTGACACAGTATTGGAAACAATAAAATTGTGAGATTTTCCGACTGGTGAACTTGGGGGTTGTATGGTATTTTGGGCATTCAATGGTTGCAAAAATGGTTTGAAGGGTGTCATAACCTGCATATAACCTTCCATATCAGAATTGGAAGGATCTAAATGGAGTTGGAAAGAGCTTTCAGAAGGCATGTCAGAAACTAGTGAAAAATGACTAGTATTGGGAGGAAACTTTGGTGAACTAGATGGAGATTCTTACAAGGAATGGATAGAGGTTTCTAAATCTCGTATATCAGAATGTGAATCAGAAACATAGACATCAAAAATATATTTAACTCTAGCACCCAAAGCATACAACTTATTACCTTGGCAGGTAACATGGAGACAATGTTCTTGTTCCAAAAAGAGCTTGGCTTCTTCTTTTCTTGCAAAATATGGAACATCAATGTTATGCTCTTCAAGTAGCTTGGTCATGATGTACATCTTTTTTGTGAAACAAGATTTTTAATTATGAAACATTTGAAATAACCACACTTGGTATTCTCTTTCTTGCTATTCATCTTCTTGATTTGAATCTTCATCACTTGAACTTGAGTTCTCTTCATCTGACTGCTTCTTCTCCTTCATCTTCTTCTCTTGTGGTTTTGACTTGGGATTTTGCTTGCTTCGAATCTCCAGCTGCAAGTACTTGATCATTTTGCTTAATGGAACCCATCAAGGCCAACTTGTCTTTCTCTTGAGTTAGCATCTCCATGAAATCAACCAAAGATGGCATCTTCCAATTTCTAACTATGAGCTTTGTGGAGTGAAATGCAGAGAAAAAAAATTAATACTTAGGACCCAATTTCAAAATGATGGACAAAACCAACTGTTCTTCATTCTTGTCAATGCCACACTTTTTGATTTGCAAGACCAAGCTTTTGAACTTGGTGAAGAATTCTTGGATGGAGTCGAAGTTGCTTGGACTTAGTGAGATCAACTCATTCTCAAGTTGATGGCCACTCATTTCATCAGTATTTCCAAACAAAGACTCAAGCTTGAGCCACACTTAATTTGGATTAGACAGAATTTCGACATGAAATAGGAGGTCTCTCTAAATACTGATACAAAGGAGGCTGAATTCCTCATCCATTCTATTGAAGAATTTTGACTTCTCCACAACAGAGTTTGGCTCAACCTCAATGCCCATGGTGATCCTAAAAAGACCCTTGGATCTCAACTGAATGACCATTTCAGCCTTCCATTCAAAATATTTGAATGGAGTGAGAAAATTTGGATGAGTTTGCTCCATTTTCTTCTGTTGCTTGCGCACTTGGTGACAATGGTGCACTTCAATACCTGCAAGATTACTCTCAATACTCAGGAGGGGATCTACACTAACAGATTCAAACCCTGCTTGATAGTGGGTACATTCAGGAGAGCATCACACCCTGGATATAATCCAATGGATTTATCCAATGGCTTCAATGCAATGGTTCCAAGGACTTTTGTGGTTTCTCCACTGCTTCTAGCACACCACTAAAACAATCTTTTGGTTCGAATAATAGCTCTAAGAGCTCTGATACCATGTAAAATATCTATCACAGTAGGATCTAACTACTATAGATGCCTCAAAATTGAAATATTTAACTTACTATGCAAGATATAAGTGCATAAACAATTTTGTAAAAACAAATGATCAAAAACCGGGAAAACAAATGATCGAAAACCAGAATTACAAATGATCAAATCTCAGAGTTTATTAACTGTCCATAATTACAATGAGTTTGGATCATCCTTATATAGGAATATGAAGAAATTGAATGCCTTATGAGGCTTGACATGTAGCTAGCTTATATTTGACCCCAATCCCCCCTAGATTGACTACGGAGCTCCCAAATCACCTCAAACCCTTACAAATTGCTCATGTGAACATTGGGCATGCTTTGGAAGACTCACCTGAGGATCACACATGTGAGGGAGGTGGTTGGTTGCATGTTAGGTATCCAAGGAGAGGGAAAGATTAGCTAATTTAGGCCTATATAACTAGATACAATATATGGGTGCCTTTGGTCAACAGTGCTTCCTTAAAACAGGGAAACAGGGCGCCTTAGACCAAAATGGTGCAATAAATGCATGAGGTGGTCATAATTAGGGTGCCTTATAGGAATTTGACCACCTTTGGCCCATAGTTTTGGTGGATAAGTCATCATGGATCCTAACTAACTTATAAAAACCTTGTTCACACCTTGGGATACAATAATTAACCAGTCAAGGACCATTTAATCAATAATATGACTAATGACTAAGGTCCTAGGTGTAATATTGTTCTAACAATTTTACATGCAAATATGGTTAAGTGCATTTTTATTTTTACACTTCATTAATATATATATCCCACACACACACACACACATATATATTAGGAATTAAAGGTGTATATATTTATATTTCTATATTTTTCTATTTCTAATATGGAAATTTTGATTTTTTTCATGGTCTCATTGTCTTACCTCAGTAAATTTGACTTGGTCATGGTTTTTTGGTTCCATGGTATTTGGTGGCCCATTGTATTGCTTGTGAAGAAGCCTATTTAAAGGATTTAAACATCAAATGAAAGACAATGTTAAAAGTAAAAGATCATATAAATGTTAAAAGTAAAACATCATATAAAAATTTATTTGCGTGCAAGTTAGGAGGTCAAATTTCAATCCCAATCCTATACAAAAGATTTATCACTAAAATTTAATTTAACAAGTGAAACAAGTAGCAAAACTAATTAGTACCTACCTCTTAGAAAAAATAATTTTAAAAATATAAGAAGATAAATAGTTTACGGTAAATGAAAGAATAATTTACAAATATATATTAATATTATTGTTTGTTAATTTCAAGATCTAGATCCAATTTAAGAGTTTGAATAATTTGGTGAAAATTATCAATTGATGATGCATTGAATCTTAACAAATTATGCAGCGGAAATACTCAAGAAATCACACACATTTGAAACATACTCAGGAAATCACACGCATTTGACACTTTAAGTTTACCCTAGAAAACCCCAACTCGAAAAAACCAACAAAGAGTTTGTTTTTATTAACTATAAAATCATGGGATCCCTTCCTAAGATAATGGCCCGGTGAGGAATACAATGAGAGAATGCTAGCTTCCTAACCTCAAGATCAATCATTTGATCTTGCCGGTTACTAACCCTCGGTTTCCCCTTTGCACCTTTCCTCTAACCTTGCCCCTACACCTGATGAAATTCTGTCATTGACCAATCAATGAGATCTCACTCACTCATGAATTTTGTGTCTCCTCCTCTCACCTGTGATAACTTTTATAACATTACAATATGAAAACACCTAGGGACAATACCATGAACTGCCAATTACCATGGGCCCTCTACTTTACAAAAAGTAATAACAAAGGTACATTCACTTTAATAGTTCACTTAATTAAAGTGAAACTCCTAAGTTTGAGATGTCTCTTGGAAGACTCTTGTATCCCAATCACTTATCCTATGCAAAAGTACATTTTCGATGCTAAAAAAATCAACAATCACTCTTAGTGAGAAGGTACTTCTCCAAGAGCCACCTGAAACTGGTTCTCCCTCTGACCCTGGAACACTATCACTCAAATCATCCTACACTCTAGTCTACCTCCAACCTTAATGGTTAGTTGGTCCCTATTTACTGGAAGACACATAATCAATGATTCTACACATGGTACACATCAGTGCCAAGGAGTTCGAAAACTTCATCAAAGGTCTACTCTCCCTCATTAGTCTCCTAGGATTTGTCTCCTGCTCCTGAGCATCCATCAATGTCATCTCGTACTAGCTAAGTCTCATGTTAGGACTAGAAGGGGAAAAATCCCTCTTCCCTTCTTAAGGTCTATTCCCAATACTAGAAGTGTGTGTGAACTCTGCTCACCCTTCAAAGTCTTCTACTCCCTAACCTCTATCACTGACATTGATCCATGATCCAAGATCCCCTTGGATCCAATTACAAGATTTCCCTGTAACCTATAAACTTTTCCCTTCCTGACACCAAGAACTCATGTTGAGTCTATGCTGAATCCTATCGGTCGAATGAGAACCCTTCCCCTCTCAAAAGAGAGTGCATACCCACTTTCCTCCAATGTTGATACTGAGGCCAAGTTCATTTTCTGCTTAGGTACATACAACACGTTTATCACCTCTATAGGTCCTCTTGACTCTAGCTAAAATATGATTGTACCAACACCCTTTACAACACACTTGGCATGAGTGCCAAGCTCCACATGCAAATCCGGGTTTGTCCATTACAACTTGGTGAATAACTCGCTAGATGTCCTCTTCATGTGATGAGCAGCCCCATTGTCCATGAACCATACACTTCTAGAATATATGCCAGAATACAAGAGACTAACAAGAACTCTTTCTCAAACTTCTCAACAAAATCTCTCTCTTTTGCAGTTGTTGCTACCTACTAAGGATTTCTCTTATCTTTCTTTCATTATGTACATTGTGAAGCATAGTGTCCACACTTGTGGCATGCAAAGCATTTGAATTTGGTCATGTCCTTCTTCTTCTTCACCCCCTCTGAAGTTGACCCAATACTATTATTGTTCCTGTTTTCCTGAATGGGAAGAAAAACATTCTCCTCATCATCCTCCTTCTATTGGCCTCCGGGTAGAGACTCCTTTGAATCTCCTCTTGGATGAATTCATCCCATAACCTCTCCTAGTCAAGGATATTCTCTCGTGTAATGATCCCCTTGATGAAGGGTTCCCATGGCTTACTGAATCCATTCAAGGAATTTGTCACCAACTTTTTATCTTCCACTTTCTTCCCAACTATTTTGAACTTCTCATGAATCTGTGTGATCTTGGTGAGATAAGAAGCTATAGTATCAGTCTTTGACATCTTGGTGATTCTGAGCTCCTCCTGCAGCACCATCTTTATGTTTTGATTTTTACTATGATATAGGCTCATTAGATCATCCTACATCCCCTTGGATGATGTCATCTTAGCTATGTGCGGGATCGAATGATCCTTTAGTGTGTCTAAGATAGTCATCTTGGATTTCATGTCCTTCGGATTGTGAACTACCAGGATCTATGGGCATAATTGCCCCTTTTCTTACAAACTCACACTTCTTGTTCTTCATGAGAACCAACATGAAACTCACTTTCCAAGGGTTGTAGTTGGAGGTGCCTTCCAACCTATGTTCAATCCTTATTGCATCAGCCATCCTTTAACAATTATTATTGCTTCCCAAACTTTTACTACTGCCCAAACCCATTCCCGAACTCAACTCTCTACCTAAACCTACATCCTACGGTTTCCTAGAGATTTTATGGAGTTTTCTTAGAGCTTCCCAAAGACTTCTTGAGACTGTGCGCCTACTACCTGAAATTTTCTCAGCTTCATGCATTGTTCTTGCGACTTCCCAGAGGATGTCCATATCGTCCTGGTTCTGCCGATGATTTGTTGGCCATACTTGTAGCCTGTTAGGACTCCCCAACTATTGTCCTAGGATGGTAGCTACTCTCTGTGGTTGGCCAGCTCAACTCCATCTTTTATGTGTTTTCAACCTTATGTTGTGTCTTATCTGCCTCTGCTTAGCTTAGAAGCTTCTTCCTTTTCCAGCTACATTTATGTATTAAAATATAAGTGTTCTAATTTTATAGAATGTAAATAGACATTTATTGAGTATATGAAATTCGTTTAATAGGCGGACCTTGTTCCAAACTGTTCAATCCAAACACAAAGATAATTTTGTGAGAGTGATTCCCAACTCGCTTTCTCAAACAAAAGATAGAGAGAGAGAGATTTAATAGAGCATTTCCCAATTACCCAAACAAAATGCACACTTGGATTGTAGTTTAAGTGGTAGAGCTCTCGCTAAGCATGCAAGAGGCAATGGAATCTATGTTGTCTTTGGAAACAATAACAACTCTGCATTGTATAACTACATCCAACTCAGGTACTTGGATAAAAATTTGATTAATAGCAGTCTTCAACCAACAGAAATTGAAGTTTAGAAGGATTTTTCTACACTAAACTTTTGACTACACTTCCCAAATCATTACTAGGTGTTCATGGGATGAAAGAATAGCACACTGCGTCTCTATAAATGTGTGTACATGAATGAAAGTACATTTTCCTTGAAACAATATTGATACTAGAATGGCTTCAGAATTAGATTGTCGAGGATAATGTTATCTATTTCTGAACATTATATTTGTATTTACTTGACATGATCGGGAAGGAGAGGATTTCAATTTGTAAGGTTTAATTATACATATGAAAAGACGAGAGAGTAGTATTGAACACTAAGCATTCATTACTTTCATTCCACCATGTTTAAAGGTATTGTGCATTTTAAACTACATAGCTTCCACTCGTCAAGAACAATGGCGGCGTTTCATTTCTAAATGCAGCTTGAAAATGCCAAAGGACTGTGCCTCTCAGTCAATTCTCCCTCTTGAATTTTTGTTTTCATTTAGCCTAACAATCTTGGCATATTCTTCTTATTTGGCATTTTTGTCCATGAATAACTTGGCAAACATGTTTACATACCAATGGATATTTAAAGACTAAAATTTGTTCAATATTAATTCTTCAAAACCAAAGATTATTTGGGTTCAAGAAACTTAGGAATTTGAATTTAATTCAATTTATTTTCTAGAAGTTGGCTTTGGGAATTTGAATTTAATTCAATTTATTTTCTAGAAGTTGTCTTTGGAGTTCCCTCATTCTATTACTAGCAAAATGCTGAAAATTTAGGTGCCATGCCTCATGGGTTGATATGATAGTATCCTTCCTCACTCCAATACTAAAAACATTGCCTAGATTTCATACCTTGTGAGTTGTCCATAGCTTGTGATTATTATCTATGATATTATTATTTATGAGATGTTAATCCTATCTTACCATAATGGCATATAGTAATTAACACTATAATGATATTAGATTCTGCATTAATATGCCTCCCACAAGAAAACAATATCCAAGATTTTTGTTTGCTCAGTAATTGTTTAGTTAATTAAGAAAACTTTTAAAATAAACCCTAATTATAAGTATTATTGAGGTTTTGTAGCTTTTCCTCGACTACCAAATTGGATGGAGAGAGACCTCGAAAGAATAAGGAAGCATGGCGTCCAGCACGTCAGGCCTCCGCTAGACTAGAGTGTAGGATTTGTAAATCTTGTTTTGTTGAAATCGTGGATCGCAAAGAGAATTCATCCTATAATTAATGGCCCCATAATAAACATCAAATCTATTAGTGAATCATAAAAGCTTAGCATATTACATACTTCATTGTTAATGTGATTCATGCAAACTTCATGGGGGCAACGTCACACCTTTGTTGGCACCTATAACTATATGCACAAAATCGTATCTGCGGAAATGTACATGGTTATCGCCATGATATTGTTGGTCGCGGTTAATTTCATCACCGCCACAAGTTCTAAAAAGTCATTCACCACCCTGCTAAAGTGGCTGCCAAAACTCTGAAGAGCCAACCACCACCACACCGTTTTTATTCTGTCATGCTGTCAAGGTTTCATACAGGAAACACAACACATCGATTTCTGAAGATGCAGTTACAGCCTCTGCGACAGTTCATCGAATGATTATTGGGGTTGAGTATTACATTGATTTTTGAAGAGTCGTTTTTGAAGTCATTCACTGACCTATTCCAGCTGGTCATATGTTTAAAGGAGAAGCGTGGGACATCATTGTTGCAGCACATTAAAGTTCATAGGGACATTCACTAGCTATGTTGTAGCCTATCAAAGACCGAAGGGGTGTCCATCGTTCATGTTGCAACTCATGAAAGGGCAGAGTATTCATTAAATTTTGAACAGGCAATTTTGTGAAAGGTCAAGCTAATTAAATGACCGACTATATTTCTGATGTATAAATACCGATGTAATCTTGATTTTTTGATATAGAGAAATAGAGTAAGACATGGTGAGGAATACGAATTCTGAGTTGAATGTGAAACAAAGTTTCAACTCTGGAATATTGCTGCTATGTTCCTCTGTGTCTTTATGAGTTTGAAAACTCATTGTTGAATATTTAGGTTTAAGAGTTTCAAGCTCTGGATGATAATATTTTTTTATGTAATTGCTAAAGCAAACACAACTAGAGAAGCCTAGGAAAGTTTGAAGAGAAAGTTTGATGTAAAGGGGAGATATATGGCTGAGTCACAACCTATTAACATTTCAACAGACAAATTTGCAGAAGCAGTAGAAGATAGTCAAATTGTTTGTGAATCTCACTGTTGTGTTGATCGATCAATTGATGAAAATGTTGTTGAAACTAAAGAAGAAGATGAGGTTGTTGTATCTTGTGTAGCAGCAACAGAATTTGAAGAAGTTGAAATTTCTATTGATAAAGGTGTTGATGTAGTTTCAAATTTAGATGTCACTGAAGTGAATTGTGAAAATGATAGAATGGTTAACACACAACATGTTGATAAAGATGATAAATTCCTCTAGTGTGAGGACAAAAAAGAAGTATTTGCGCAAGAAGAGTCCTTGATGGACACACCCATGAAGGCATTTAAATCATGCATTGAATTTGGAGTTTGCAGACATGTAGGAACAATGAATCTAGAAGACAACTTTGAAGATGTTGTAGAAGTCAAAAACCAAGATGAGCTTGAAATAATTTACAGTAGTTATGTTGCAGAAAATGATGAGTATTGCACTCATCCATTTGGTGCATATAAAGAAGATGATAAAGCTGCTGGTGAAAACTATATTTATGAAAATGGTGTATCTGCTGATGGAAAAAGTGCTGGTGATATTTTTGAAGAAGAATCTGCAGCGATATTGAATGGTGCAGATAAGGACAACAAAGAGAATGAGATTTTTTCTAATAATTTGTTTGTTAGTGATTGTGCAGGTACAAAGGAAGAAAATGATGAAGTCTTGGCTTGTAAGTCAAATATTGAAGGTGAAGTAACTGCCAGTGTAGCAGTTTGTTCTTTGAGTATTCCAACAATGTCTATTGCTAATGACAACGATGAATAATGTGTCAATGAAGCAACCAATATCTGTGAAATTGATCATGGAGAAGTAATGGTCAATGATGATCATGATGATGGAATGAAGACTCCCATATCGGTAGTATTTGAGGCAATATAAAGAGCTAAGAAAGATAAAGTGCACTATGTTGAAGTGCTTGAACCAGTTTGTGAGTTTGTTGAAAATATTGATGATTTTAATTTTTTTGAAGAATTTAATAAGATTGTTGAAGATTGCACAGAAGTTGCAGCAATTGAAACAAGAAGAATCCATAATGATGTTGAAAATAAAACGGTTGATGATTCATTGACTGCAGAAGCAGTGATAGAAAAAGAGTTGCATAATGATAACACTCAAAATGTTGTATGTTCTGTTGCAGACAGAGCAACTGAAATAAGGAATGATGTTCTTGATGAACAATTGAAATTTTTGGAAGAATGACTTGAAAATCCAAGATATGATGATAAAGATGATAGTCTTGTTGTGGAAGCATAAATGAAGAATGTTGATTGCCTTGTTGAAGAAGTAGAGGCAAATTTGAATGAAGAGATAATGACAGCTCTCAGAGAAGAACAAAATGAAAAGAACCAATATGGTTCACAATATGATAATTTATATAATGTTGAAAAAATGTTTGAATGTGTAGGTGAGAAACCAATTGAAGATTATATTGTAAATGATGAATTTGATTTGAATGAAGAAAATTGCAGCAAAGATGGACTGGTTGAAGAATCAATTGAAAAGGTACTCATGTCATGGAGTCCTGAAGAAATCATGCATTATTATCAATCGATGTGTTTACAGAATGATATTGAACAGATTACTCTTGCTGAAGTTAAAGATAGCTTGTGGGATCTTTGTATGCCCACGTTACAGTATTTAGATGAAAATATTTGGATTGAATTCCTTGGCATAAAGGACATTAAAAATTTGAATGATGGTAAGCAAATTGAAGAACATTTTGCAACTGAAGTTGATCATAATAGATTTGTGGAATCAAAGAAAACAATGAAGGTAAAGAAGAAAGTGAAGATGAAGAATCAAAAGTATTCATGGTATAAAGTTAGGCGTTCTAAGCTAAGTAATGATGAAACCGAAGTTGAGAATGATGCAATTGAAATTATGAATAATGATTGGTTTGTAAATTCCAAGAAGTTTGAAAGCATTAAGCAATGGTCTTCGTGCTGAAGTAAGGGATGAAATATTATATTTTAAACAGCCAACTGAAGCTGAGAAGAACAAGTCTTGTGGAGCTATTGAGCAAAAGGAGTCCATATTATTAAGATCCAAAGTCAAAATGGAGAGATGGATGAAGCCACGAATGAAGCAAGAGCTAAAGAAGAACAAGGTAAAGATGAAGATAAATCAGAAAACAAAGTGTACATATTTCAAAGTTTGGAGTCGAAAGAAAAAGAAATGCTCATGAAAAAGTTGAAGAAAAGTTGCACTAGTATGTTGCAACAAAGAATGTGAAACAAATTTTTAAGCCTTGCTGAGACTTAGACCAGCAGGCATTATAGTTGGAATGTTGTTTTGTAAAACAATAGTTGTTTGTGTTTGATGTATTTTTGGGTGAAGTAATTAAGGGGGACAATGTTGGTAGCGATTAATTTCTTCACTGCCACAAGTTCTGAAAAGTCATTCACCGCCCTGCTAAAGTGGCCGCCAAAACTCTAAAGAGCCAACCACCGCCACACCATTTTTTCTATCATGTTGTCAAGGTTTCGTAGGGGTAGAAAGCCACATCGATTTTTGAATATGCAGTTACAAGCTTTGCCATAGTTCATTGAATGATTATTGGGGCTAAGTATTACATTGATTTTTGAAGAGCCATTTTTGAAGAGCCATTCACTGACCTGTTCCAGCTGGTCAGATGTTTAAAGGAGCATCGTGGGACATCACTGTTGCAGCACATTAAAGTTCATAGGGACATTCACTAGCTTTGCTATCCATCGTTCATGTTGCAACTCATGAAAGGGTGGAGTATTCATCAAATTCTGAACAAGCAATTTTGTGAAAGGTCAAGCTAATTAAATGACCGATTATATTTTTGATGTATAAATACCGATGTAATCTTGATTTTGTGATATAGATAAATAGAGTAAGACATGGTGAGGAATATGAATTCTGAGTTGAATATAAAACAGATTTTCAACTCTGTAATCTTGCTGCTATGTTCCTATGTGTCTTTATGAGTTTGAAAACTCATTGTTGAATATCTAAGTTTAAGATTTTGTTGTAGCATGATAATTTTCTGAGCGTATATGATTGACTGTAGAATGTTTAGTTTTGTTGTAGCAAGTTAGATTTCAGAATTTGTTGAAGCAGAGTATAGAGATGTTAAATGTGTTTGATTGTTGAAACAAGGTATTAGTCAAGATTGGGTTATCAAAACATAGCTGAAACAGTGAGCTTCAATTGTGTTGTAGATTACAGTTAGCTGAAACTGTCAACTGCGACTGTTCGGTAGGTGAAAATTTTTGAGTTTAGAGATTTGTGTGTGTTGTTGAAAGTAAGAGCAACACCCCCTTTCCTTCTCACAGATATGTGGTACTTGAGATTTGTTATATTAGAGTGTGCAATAGGCCATTGTCATGGAAATTCAAAATACTGGCATGTTTTCACATCAAACTTCTACAGTATTTTTTTGGACTGGAGTGTCCTTTGGGATTTTATGGTTTCCAAATCATCTTTATACTCTAAAAAACATAAAACGTATTGAATTAACCAGAATTTAAATTTTATTTTGTTCAAAGTTTTCTTATTGAATGTAGTTGGCTTCTAAACCCTATCCTGCAATTTTTTGCTTCTAATTACTGTAAACGAAGAAAATATTTATGAAATTAGAGTTAAATGTAAATTATGAAATTGAAATTAGTCTATGGTTGCTATATTAGTACTACTTATGCAATAAAGACATAAAAGACCTCCCTTTTGCATTCATTGTAAATTTTATATTATGGAAATTGTGGAATATTATATATTTCTTTTCAATAGAAGTTGACAACTAGAGGATAATTGCATAATGATATGTATATTAACCTAAAAACTCAAATATGCAGCAAACTCTGAATTAAAACTATCAACCTACATCATAAAATGATTAGGTGGAGTTTAAAGTTTTGGATAAGTGCATGGAAATGTGCAGGTTTGGAGCTTGACTTGGTTTGTTAGAGTCAATCTAAGAAGATGTGCCTTGTTCTAGGTAGATTCAGCAACTCCTGTTTCATTGATCTCATTCAAATGTAATTTTGTTTGCTTTGGACATCCCCAATGTCCATTTCTCCTTTTTAATATGGAAATATGTTGCATTTATTCAAATTTGGTGACTATCTTCTCTTTCTTCTAGACAATAATTGTGTATGGATGAAGTTGTGATCCTAAATATGGGTTGACGATCTAGTGACAATGACATGAGAAAAAGATTACTAATATATCATGAACTTGAAAGGAAACAGAGGTGCAAAATACACTTCCTATACCAATCAATGAAAAATGAATGTGTAGAAAATCTCAAACAAACATCAAAAAGTTTAAATATTGATATTTGAGATTTTGAAAATTTCTTCAATATTTTTTTTTCTACATTCCCTACCGAAAAATGTTGTCGAGTCATCAAACTTGTAGGCTATGCAGGAAGAAACCAAGAATCAAACTACTAAGAATTAAAAATAGATTGCTATGTCTGTTCAAAAACCCAGTCAAATGAGCCAAGAATACACCGTCAAGCACATGTAATGAAAAATAGAGTAGTATGGATGGTAAATGCACACCAATTTCATGACGAAAAATCCTACACCCATGAAAGAATGCCTTTCGGCATATGGTGCTTAATTTCTAGTGTGACAAACCATGAAAAATTGCCTTCGACGTAACTAGGGTACGCAATTGCCTTTCGAATTCTCTTGTAACACGAGATATCTGATTGAAACTATGGTGCTGACTCTCCAAGGTGACAAAAAATCATCAACAACGAAAGTGAAGGTTGTCAGAAAGTGACATGAATATTCCCAAAAAGTGTATATTCAAAAGGCTTGAGTGGCACCATTGCCACATTACAATTTCAAAATCCTCCATAGTATGGACTCCTTGGGAGGTTGGGGATTCTCATCCTCCTCATAGCTTTGATATGGGTTGTTCTTTTGGTGTTACGGAGGGCTTGCATATATACTGTAAAGGGTTCAGTTAATTGTTGGACCAATCATGGTTGATCCTGGTTTCATCCATGGACTTATTGGTTTCGGAATACATATGATAATCAACAAAATAATTTGGCAAATTAACATTTACATTCACTACAAGAGAGAGTTGGCCACTTTGAAAGATACATTAAGGGGAATTAAACCTTTTATCAAGCAGATCCGCCTAGCATTGAACAAGAACAAAGATGAGTCTTTTGTTGTTCACAATTGGTTTAAAGAGTTCGACATGCTTCTCAAAGAAGAATCAACAATTGTGTAACCTACCTAGTACTTGAAACATTTTATGTTTGTGGAAAAACATTACTTTAACTTTTATTGTAAAGTTTTATATTAAGTGACCAAGGATGACTGTAAATGAATAATATCATTATTAAATAAATTAAAATAGGAGACACTCACCCAAAGAGACTGTTGAAAGAGTGTTCACTCATCCACTAGGAGGAATGGAATCTGGTGTAGAAGGAAATCGACAAGTGGCAGCATCAGCACTCACTTACTAGCTATTGTTATGGAACAAATTCCCTTAAAATGTGGTCATGTTCCCCAAGGATGGTGGAACTGAGCTGATGGCTCATTGAATGCAAAAATGACCCAAAAGACCTACGAAATATTTATATAGCCATCGAATTTGAGCACGAGATCACACATTCTCTGAGGAGATAGAGCTTTTTCCTTATGGTGTTAGAACTGAGCCCACAAGAGATTCGATGAGGGGAATCTATGTAATGAGTTTCAAAGTAAGACTGTCTTATTCCTGCTGAGTGCAGAGGTAGAGTTATGTATGCAAGTCTTCTTGATTGTTGAAGTACATATGAGTGGTTTGTATGCGAGTCTTTTTTCTTGCTGAAGTACAACCTGAGTGTCTTGATTCTACACAGAATCTTCATTTGGTGGTTCAGTGAACAGGATCAAGGTCCAAAAAGAAAGTGATCTTGGTTGCATTTTGGAGAAGGTTGGGAGGAACGGTCCTCTTTGGGTGTTTGTCCACCCTATCAAGTTATCAGGTTCTACTTGTTTTTATTTTATTTTAAACTGTTGAACTATTTCTGAAACTGTATATTTATGCTATCATAGTTTTCTGGATGTATCCTAAATATCAGTTAGTTGTTAGGAAGGATAGACTTCTGAACTGATAGATTAATTCTGTACATTGAATGGATGAATAGTTTGGAAACTATAGAATGAATGATTATAAATTTCTTCCTGTATTTTTCCTTTCACCATAGGTGATGTACTCTAGTACAGGAAGATGTTTAATTAACATAGATGAAATGATATATAAAATAGTAGTGTTTATCGTTCGAAATAGAATAGATTTCTATAAGCAGAATGTTTATCTCTTAAACATGAAAGTTATTAATGTAAACACTTTTTATTTTTAAACAGTAATGTCAAAAACCTAGCTGTAAAATCTACTTTATCTCATCATAGAATTTTATATAGTAATCATACTTATAAAAATTAGATAAGTAATATTGTTATTCAAGCTATTATTTATAGACATGTTATAATACACATAAACTAGAAATATTTACCAAATTGATTTCATACAAATGTTTAAATCATTTAAACAGGGCATCATACTTTCAAGATATACATACAGGATCATTATAAATTTAACAAGTATATTGTACAAAGCTCTTATCAATATGATAGAAATAAACATCTTTAAATTATCCACAATTAAACCCCAGAGGTATCATATAGCATAAACAAAGTATTATATAAAAAGACCAAATCAAAACAGAGTTCTGGAAAACACATTCACATATACAAATAATACAACTGATAAGCTATATTATGAAATCTGTCGATACTACTCGATACCCATATAAAGGATCAACACACATTATGAAAATAGCATATGAACTAAATCGAGAGTCGAACACTGTAGACTCCACATTTTACCAAATATCAAATAGTCAAACTTTAGAATTAAAAGAACCCTATAACGAGTAAACAATTGAAACAATGTATTAAAACTTATCAACGATTATCACAGTGTCATATGCCAGAGCCATTGTAATTGTATAACAAGGGTTCGAGACTGAAAGGACTCACCCTAGGATCATCTAACTAAAATGAACAGGGTTAATACAACCCTATAATTGTCAAACAAAATAAATACAGTTGGCACTCGAAGGTATAAAACTGTAAACAATGAGAATTTAGGCAACTTTAAAATAACAAACAAAGCAACAATAATAATACAAAATGCATCATTGGACAGAGATCGATGACATCCTTTTATGCATAAAATTCCAACTGTTGAAAGTCTAGAAATTCCAACTGTTTCACAATATTCAACTGTTGAAAGTCTAGAAATTCCTGCAAAAATTATTATACTATGGTTTGATAGAATGAGTAGGGTATGAATGGACTATCAATGGAGTAAAATATTATTTGTCAAAAATGATGTGAATTGTTTCTACATTTGGGGATGGTGTTAATTGGTTCAGCTTTCCCATCCAAGGAAACTTACTTTACCTTGCATTAGGGTGACACCGTACACTTTTCAAAGCAATAGAAATTGATAGCAGTGTTTAATTAGTGTCATTTGCACTTTAAATAGGTAAAACAAAAAACTATCAAGTTCAATTTGACAAAATAATTTGACATGTTGAGGTTGTGGATTGCACTCATGATCATAAGAAAGAACCTAAATAGACTAATACCATATAATACACTTGGCCAACAAAATAATTTGGTATCCACGCTATGGTGAAAACTTGCGACCAAAAGAAAGAACATGAGGAGACAGATGAAGGTAGTAAAGATGTACTCAATTCAACAAATTCCAATGAAGAGATGATTCCTTTCAATGGGCGATAAAATTAGGGATTTGATGTTTGTTTCGTCAAAGCTGAGGATTGTCCATAAATTAATTAAGAAGACACACTTCCACTTTTTTTCCTATCTCAAAACTGACATAACATAGTAAAATTAAAATAATTCTTAGCATTGAAATCATACTAGCACAAACCCATTTAATTGTTGTTCCATCTAATTGATCTAAGATGGAAGCACTTGGAATTTCTTTAACTGCGAGATTGTATTTCACCTATATTTTATGTCGGCCATTAATTCAAGTATGAATGTAATGCTTTGGAAACAGTGTAATCTTTGCAGTATGCTTCCTCGATTCATCAAATCTAGATAAAATCACTTATACTATGAAACGAGAATTCGACACAGTTCTCGTTTTTCTCTCTCCTAATTTTAGTAGCTATTTTTACCTCCGTTTCAAAAAGGGTTGATACCAGTATCACACATTTTCATTTTGAGGCATTTTTTGGGGCCTTTGAATTATCTTTATCGTAAAATATTTTTAATTTCTATTTTCAAGTGTGTTTTTTTAAATTTAACAAAATAACATACATTTTTAAGAAATTTATAATGAAAAACATATACATTTTGCAAGTTTTTCTACAAAAAAAGATGTTTTATTTGACAAAATTGTACAAAATTCCAGAAAATAAAGACATTTAAAACCATTTTCAATCAATTTTCATATTGTTTTGTATAAAAATGATACTATTTCATACTATTTTCCGAAAAGTGATGATTCACATAAATTCAAGAAAAACTAACAATTTATTTGTAAAAAAACATATTAAAAACATTATATATAGAAATTTTATTTCTAAAATAAAGTTTGAAAGTTGAAACATTATTAATATATCTTATCGAAAAATTGTCAAATTTAACATTTTCTTCAAAACATGAAACTAATCAACAATATCATGCATGCCAAATTCTTCATCGAAAGTGGAATTTTCTGGAGCTTGGCTTTCCTCAGGGACATCAATGTCCTCTTCCATTGGGTCTTCTATGTCTACAAGATCCCCAAAGTGCTCCTTTCCAAACACCCCTCCTAATGGGGGTTGAGGATATTTTGACATCTTTGCCACAAGTGTTTCACTAAACTCTCATTTCTTCAAACCAACTTCTTGTAGATCATCTGGAAGAACTTGAATAGCATTAATTCTTTGCTTTATGTAATTGCATTGCAGTGGATCATTAGATGAATGGATATGCAATTTCTTCCTTTCTGTAAGGAGCATGCTATTGTTGTACCTAATCACCAAAAAAAAAAAAAAATTAAGTCAAATAGCATAAAGAAGCATAATTCCAAACAATAAAATAATGAAGAATAAAACATACAATAAAACTTGATATATGCTTTCATATGTAATATGAGAAAGTTTACCTAAACCTGAGAACAAATCTAACACCCAATATCCTTATCTTCAAAATGTATCTATGAGATAATTAATCAATGCTTGTGGCTTTTGATAGATGTTTACAGTCACTCCTCTCAAATCCCTTTCCTCATATGTCAAGTTTTTAACCACGGCATTGTAACTCAACAACTGACTATATTTACCTCCTCTTTTCATTGATTAAAAGAGATTCATAAGTCTCATCTTTTGTCCAAGTTGCAAGATGTATGTTTTCAATATCACTCAGGAATGGATCGCTGCTAGAGCTACGAACATTAGGATTTTGCTTGTAACAAAAATATAAAAAAAAAAAAATTAACTTATCAATAAATATAATTGATTTATAAATTCAAAAACTTGATAATATAGTGCAAATATATTACCAATATAGTTACTTCCTTTTTTTCCTTTACCCTTAAAGGTTGTCAACAACCCCCCTAATTGTGTGTCTGAATGGAAAAAAACAAATCTCCATAGTGGTGATGTTGTGACATCTACAAATCCCAAAACCACTTTATTGAATGATTGGTAAGTATAAGGCTCACAATCATAAGTAGTGTTTCAGATATTGTATCCATGAGGGATATCTGCAATCACTAGTGCATACTCCTTTTTAGGAACAAGATTTGCAATGTTTGCACAATCACCTAAAATGACTTTATATTGCACAGTGTCAAGCCCATTCCAAATATAATGATCAAGTGTATCATCAAGTTCAACGTTTGCAATATGTTGTCTCCTTTGTCATTCTATTTTGGCTCTTTGGATATGAATTTTGAAGGACTCAGGTACTCCATCTGTACCCCTCTTTGGCATCTTCAAATGAAAATGATCTCTATAAGTAATAAAATAGAAATGAATTGAATAAGAAAATAAATAAAATATAATGTATCATATATCAACATACCTTCTTGAATGCAACAAAAAATTGTTTTAAAGTTTCTATCGATCTTGAGTCTGGATAGTTGCATTTGACATCATCCCAACTCTTCTCATTCAACATTATAACCATCTCCTCTTGTATTTTCATGTAGACCTTGTGACTATACAATGAAACAATAAATGATGTCTACAATCATATATAATAATATAACAGAATACCTAGAACATAACAAAAATGTTAAACTCAAGAACAAAACATCGTACCATTAAAAAAACATCAACTTACTTGTCAAATCCGTTACACATTTCCTCCATGGATAATTCACCTGACTTTACCCGTGATAGTATTGTAACTATTAATGTTTCATCCTTCAAACCTTGTATTGTTCTCCAAGGTGTAATAGTCATGTCTTCTGGCAGATTCTTGATGCCAAGACCTGCCTTAGCACCGCTCCATGGAACAACTCTACCTTTTTCACTTTATGGTTTTTTATGCCAATATTCTCCCACAAGCTAAATATGTCATCAATCAAATCCCATGTTTTCCCAAATCTGAATGCCAACTAGAAATAGGCATCTACAGATATGAATGCATCACTTCCTTTGGTATTTTTTTGTTTCACAATATCATCTTTAATAGGGAGATCTATTTCCAAACAACATTGTCTCTGAAAAATTGCATCAACTCTAGATTTTTCCCCACTACATATTTGCACAAATTCACTGTGTATAAATCTCACCCTTTGAACAAATGTCATTGTTAACCTATATTCACTATATGTGTTATGATCCCATGCCAACAACCTTTATTCTACATCTGTTAAACCAGCATAAATGATGCATTGAACTGTTTCAAAAATAGGGTTATTGGTATATTCTTCCATCAACTCTCTTCTTTCCTCTGCAGAATTATTCCCTCCAAGAACATAGTATTTGTAATGAAAACATCTTGTTTGATTAAATTCATCTCTAGTAGGAACATATTCTGGGTCAACAAGGACTAGGTAGTCAGCCACATGTGCATAGGGATTGTGCATCATCAATGCTTTCAAGTTGTGAATATGCAAGTGATGTGGTTTTCTAATTCTAAATTGATCTTGCCCTTCTGTGGGTCTATAAATTTTATTCACATTCAACTCAAATGTATGTCCATTTTTAACCAAATTATCCCTCTGCAATCGATAACGAATCGAATTTTGTGTTGTCTTGACAATTCCATCCTCTAGATCAACACCTAGAGTAATGATTTCCCTACTGCCACCAGAATTGTCACTCTCAGATTCAGGAATAACATTAGTTTCAGTAACAACACATCTCCTCTTTTTCTGATTTGAAGGGGTTCCATCTAAATCAACAATGCCTTCAATAAGAATCGAGGCACTCTCAACCATATTTCTTTTACGATATTGTTTGTTACTCTTACTACCAAGAGTAGAAAGCTCATTTGCAAAAATTTCATTATGTTCAGTTGGGAGAGATGAAGATTTAAATATAACCTTTCTAAGTACCTGATTTGATTGTCGGATGCTCTTTCCTCTTTGTGCCTTTACTTCTTCAGTTTGAACATTTGACACTTGTTTCTTCTTCCTTGATTCTGGTCCCTTTTGAATAGTGGCATTAATGACATCCATAGGATCGGCCTCTGTATAATAAATTCCATTCAACATTTTTGAAATCGAAATGGAAAAATCCTGCAAAATAAAAACATCATCGTATTAAATCTATTACATTGTGGTATCCAAGTTATAACAAAACCAATTTAAGAATAGTATCAGTATTTAAACTTACTCTCCCATTTTCAATTTCATCCATGACCCCTTAACAAAAATCTGTGAAATTTTCTTGAACATTATATTTTGAAATCTTCAAAGAATATCAAATTTTCGCAAAGGTCCTGGCTTGTTTCACCTGTGCATAAACAATATATGTACCCAGCACTACACATATATCTCTCAGCAATCCCAATAGATTGTAATCTGATTGAATATATGGAAATGCAAAACAATATAAAAGAATCCTTTCTGGTTTTCCTTGATATTTTTCCTTCAGATGCCAATGATACTCTGTTCTGTCTTCTTCTGCTACATGTTTCCATTCTCTAGCATTCTTCATTTTTAATTCTTCAAAGCTAAGAACTCCATCTTGAGGCTCAACATTCTCAAATGCCTCAACTATTTTTTCGATGCAATGATCGCCACTCTTGATCCAGAAACGTTTACAGATATCTTTCTTGATGCCATTGTACCTATATCCAAAATGTAGAATTTTAAAATAAATCAACAAACATTCATAATCTAAACAAAATCAACATCAATATTCACTATAAACTGTATTTGAAAAACATTTTAAAAAATTTAAAAATATTTTTACTTTCATAATTGCCATTTTTTACGTTTTGAAATTTTAAAAAAAATGTAAACCTACCCCCTAACCCCCCTAAAAAATATAATAATTTTTTTTTTTTTAAATAAAACCTACCCCTACCCCCTAACTATATAATAAAAATTATAAAAAAAACAAATTTAAAACTAACCCCTTACCCCCTAACCCCGCCTTAACAATATAATAAAAAAAATTTAAAAAAAAATAAAACTAACCCCCCCACCTAACAGTATAATACAAAAACTTTAAAAAACAAAAACAACTAACCCCCCCTAACAATATAATAAAAATTTAAAAAACAAATATTTAAACTACGCCCCCCCTACAATATATTAACAATTTAAAAATAAAAAATAAACTAACCCACCCCCTCCTACAATATATTAAAAATTTAAAAAAAAAATTAAACTAACCCACCCCCCTTACAATATATTAAAAATTAAAAAAATAAAATTAAACTAACCCACCCCCCCTACAATATATTAAAAATTTTATAAAAAAAATTAAACTAACCCCCCTTCCCTGCGCCCTTCCACCTCCTCCCTCCCACCCGCGCCCCCACAACCCACACGTACCCCCACACTTCCCCCTCCTCTCGGCACCCTCCCTTCCACCTCCCCTCGTCGCCCACCTCCCCCTCCTCCTCCTCCCTTCTCCCTCTGCGTCCCTTTGGCTGCTTGCTTGGGTGGCCAAAGGGCCGTGGAGGTAGAAGCGAGGAGGAGGAGGGGGCGTATGGGGCGTTGGGAGGTGGTGCGAGGTGGAAGGGAGGGCGCGAGTGGGCCTCCCACTTGGGTGCCAAAGGGTCTCCCGTGAGGGGCATCCCTTTGGTTCCCAAGAGAGTAGATCGCATCATGTCGCCCGTGATGGGCCACCCTTTGGCGCCCAAGAGGGCGTAGATCGACCCACTTGGGCGGCAAAGGGCGGCCCACTCACGCGGGGAGGATGGAGGGGGAGGGTGTGGAGGGGGAAGGGGGCACAGGGAGGAGGGAGGAGGGGGAAGGGGGGGGGCGCGTGGGAGGAGGAGGGAGGGGGTGGAAGGGGGGGGCGAGGGACGAGGAGGAGGACGATGACGATGATGAAGGAGGGGGAAGGTGGGGGCGCGGGAGGAGGAAGGGTGGTGGCGGGAGGATGGGTGCAGGGAGGACAGGGTGTGTGAGGAGGGAGGGTAAAAAAAAATTAGGAAGGGGGTGTGGATAGGTTAGGTAAAAAAAAATCTATTTTAACCCAAATGCTATATTTGTGGGATAAGGGGCAAGACTTGCCTCGATTAATAATACACGAATTTAAGAAAAATATACATTTAAAAAATATGTATAAAACTAACTTGGAAAGTGGTAGAGCCTCCTCTGTGATAGTTTTAAACCTTAACAGTGCAGTAAAAACTCATACAGATTCTTAACCATTAACAGAAAATACACAATGGCACACGCATAACACAGATATTTTCACCTGGAAACCCTTAACCAGTCAAAAATCAGCAAAACTTAGAGCCGCACAACTCTTTTCATTATTATGTTTTCTCAACCATTTTACAATACAATATATGGTATTTCGCAGCATCTAAAACCCTAATTCATTTACCCAAAATTAGGTTGCAACCCTAATTCCCTTTACCAGGATTAGATAGAATACAATGGGATCGTGGTGTACATGCACCCACCATGTAAAGAGATATAACACACCCAACATTCTCCCACTTGTTGTTCTCTTTCACATACAGGAGAAATTTATGACTTCAACAATCTAGGGCAACAATGCCCATGTTCTCTTTACACCAAGAGAACTTCTGAGTACTCATAGACTTTGTCAAAGAGCCTGCAACATTTTCCAAAGTATCAACCTTCTCCAGCAATACATTGTTTTGTTCAAACCATGTCTCTCATGAAATGGTACTACACATCAATGTGCTTTGTCTTCGATTGATAAGCAAGTTCTTTGCCAGAAAGATTGCACTTGAGCTATCACATCCTATCTTCACTGCATTCTGAATAAAACCGATACCTGAACAAAACCTTTGCAACCATATAGCTTCCTTACTTGCATGGGTAGCTACCATGTATTCAGCTTTTGTAGTTGAGAGTGCAACTACATCTTGTCTTCTACTCATCCAACTGATTGCTCCTCCAAGTAGTTTAAAAATGTAGCCACTTGTAGATCTTCTGTGATCAAGATCTGTAATGACCCTTTTTCAAAATTCTATTAAAATGCCAATTTTTCCACTTTTTCCCCAATTTCGACCTTTGACTAGTTTAACTGTTTTGACCTCCAAATCAACCCAAATGCTCCCAAATCTTATGTAGGAGTGTATGAATGGTATTTAGAATTGAATATAAGGTTCACGGATGTTTTATGGCCCTCCAAATACTACTGCAAACTTGATCTGTATTCTGATCAATATATGTAATTTTGACTAGTAATTTGTGCATCAAATCCCCCCCGGGTAACACTGCAAATGGCCTTCCAAATGCCTGCAAACTCCCACGAATTTATGAACAGAGGTATATAATGTGTTAAGTATGTGATTAAGGTCTCATATGAACCATTAATTGATTTTTACTACTGTTCTAGCTCTCTCACATTCAACAGCAAAAACCCCCAATTTGACCCTTGGGGAAATGGCACTATTTCACCTCCCAATACAACTAAACTGAGTAAAAATGCTTCAAATGCTCAAGTACAGTACATGAAACTTGTAGAAGACATCCATGGAAGTATATTGATCCCAAATATATCAGAGAATCATCCATCCATTCGAAATAATCAACATTATAGTGTCATATATCAATGCATTGGGGAAATGGACATTGTTTGCTCATTAATCAATAGTTTTGCATACAACCAGTGGGTATTTCGACCTGAGACTTTCTGAATATTAATAAAAGAGGATATGAATCTATTACAATCAGAAATATATAATGAGAAGCTCTCTCAAGAAGCAAAAGTGCTCACCAAAAATGCCCTCCCTCAAGGAGCATGAATATGCCTTCAAAACTGGAAACGGTGGAGAGAAAGTGTTGCACTAAACCAAACCATGAAACTTCCTGTAGATGCTACCTGCAAATAAAAACTCCATTAAAGCACCATGAAATACCTGAGTGGCCTCTCCAAACACCAACTTGGATGGGAATCTTTCACCCTCGAAATTGGCTAAGGCAACAAACTAGTCATCCACTTGCTCTCTCTTCACAAATGCAATTTTTCTCAAATCATCAAAAGCCATTCTCATACTTCATTTCTACATTTTATAACCAACATTAGCCTTCTAAGGGTCGAAATCCTCTCAATAGATTTCCATTTAGGAAATATTCCACATTTGCCACTTGTCTCCTAGTTCCAACCTTCCATCTTCTCCCAAATTCGATTTTGAGTCACTTTGGCTTCTCCAACTCCCAAATTTGCCTTCCTTGAGCCTATTTTTGGTGCTGACATGTCATAGTGGTCAGATGTCAGAGTTCAGGTATGCAATTTGTCATAGTTGTCATAGATGCTCCATCATTGGTGTCATAGGGGCTAGGGAATCTAGCCCAAGTGTCCACAAACTTCCACTTTGACTCTTTATCTTCCATGGAGGTTACCAATCCTTCCCAATTCGACCTAAGATGCTCAATGACATGTGTTATGAATTACCAACTCACCCAAGAGTGTTCACATTCCCATTAATTCGAATTTGCAAAAGAGAGATATCATGTATTATGAAAAATCAAACTAGTGTGGGTCCCACATCCTCCATGTGTCTCCAAAACCATTTGTCACCTAGGATTTCTCTTGAATTTCTTTATTCACTCTATGTATTAAATACTTGAACCCTTCTAATGTCTAAACATCATTTATTAACTTCCTTATTACCATTCCACATGTGCCCATCCAACCTAGGAAACTAGTAGGATTGATGGGATTGTCTTACTATGAAATTATTGGAATGGGGACATTACAGTCCTCCCCACCCAAGATTGCTTGCCCTCAAGAAATCTCAATTTACCATGCTTCAACTTTTCCCTCCTCTATCAGGTGGCCTTCCATGAGTAATGTCTCCCATAATCTTTCTATTCCGGTGCTTCATGCTGTGGGAAGAAACTACCTGATTCGGATAGGTGTGTTGCCATCTCACAATCCTTAGTACTCCTTTTGAATCTTGGAATTTCATTTCAGGAATTTTATAATTTATTGTATGCTTTTCTATTGAATACAACCATTGCACTCCCAAAACAACATTAGTATCAGCAATATCAACCACATAAAAACTATCGACAAAAGTATAGTTACCTATGGTGACTTGCAGCTGTGGAATCCATGTTTTGCACTCCATTGTGTTGTGACCAGGAATGACAACTGTGAAGCCATCAAATGGTTCAATAGGTATATTTATTTTCTCCACCATCTTTGCATCAATAAAGTTATGGGTGGCTCCTCCATCTACAAAAACTGAAGTTCTTTGTCCTTGTACCATACCTTTGCATCGGATAGTATGATAGCGAGGTACTGCTGAAAGTACTTCCATTGTTACTTTGGTGGGAGAGGGATGCTTCACCTTCTTCTTGGGATGAATTATGTCCTTCCTCCATGGCCCCTTCATATCCCTCATCACAAAATACTTCAATGAATTGGGCCTTTCCTTTAGCACATTTATGTCCAGGTACCCATGGTTGGAAGCATGAGTAACACAATTTCTTCCTTCTGAGCTCTTCCCTACTTAGTTCCTCTTTTTTATCCTTTCCATATTCATCTTCTTGCCATGGCTTCTTATCAGGTGCATCTCTTTTCCAAGGTTTCTTTTCAATTCTGAAGTCAAGATTGGGAGGAAATCTCGTTCTAGGAAGCACATTTTGGAGATCCCTAGTCAAGTTCATTGCATCTTTTAATGTAGTTGGCTTGTGGGCTTTGACCAAACCTTTTAAGGGTTCAACCAAACCTTCAGTGAACAGCAATACCAACCTTCCCATAGACACTTCAGCCACCTTGACTAATAATTTTTGAAAGTCCAACATATATTCAGTAAGGGACCCAGTTTGCTTCAATTGAGCTAATTCCTTGAAAGGCAATTCTGGATCTTTTTGTTCAAATCTCTCTAGTGCCCTATCAACAAATTATCCATATGTTTTAACCTGATCATGACCCAAATTTTTCAAGCCATAGAACCACCATTCATTGGAATCTCCTTCCAAATGCAAAATGGCCATTTTTAATGCATCCTCTTCCAACATAGGATTCAGCTGAAAATATACATCAAATTTTTGCACCCAAGTGTTAGCAGAATTTTTAGAAGAACCATCAAAAGTAGGAAGTGACATTTTTTCAATAGCACTATTTAAATCTTTGTTTTGGAATGGACTCCTATTGTCTCCCTTCCTTTTAATCTTTTGCATAGCATGAATGTAGTCAATGAGTGGTACAATTTAGGTGCAGTATGTCTTTGTGTGCTTTGAAATTCATCAGGTCTATTATGAGGTCCTGTACATGAGAAAATATGCTCATTCCCTTTCATCTTTTCCTCTGAGTGTGAACCATTATTATCTCCTATCATCCCTTTGCTTTGAAGCTGGCTAATCAACAATTTGAGTCCTTGCAACAATCTATCACCTATCCTATCCATGTTTGTTGAAAGTTTAGAGAAACATGGATCTAAGGTTGCAATAAGTTCCTCCTTATATCTTGCTTTGTCCTCCTCCTCTCTACCCATGATTTTAGTGAAAGACTTCTCTTCTTCTACTACCTCTTCTTCAAGAAAAATATTTTCAACTACTGGTTCAAGGGGTGGTGGATTATTCTTTTGACTTCTTGTTAAGACCACCAGGTTCCAAGAACATGCTCTGATACCACTTGTAATGACCCTTTTTCAAAATTCTATTGAAATGCCAATTTTTCCACTTTTTCCCCAATTTCGACCTTTGACTAGTTTAACTGTTTTGACCTCCAAATGCTCCCAAATCTTCTGTAGGAGTGTATGAATGGTATTTATACTTGAATATAAAGTTCAGGGATGTTTTATGGCCCTCCAAATACTTCTGCAAACTTGATTTGTATTCTGATCAATATATGTGATTTTGACTAGTAATTTGTGCATCAAATCCCCCCCGGGTAACACTGCAAATGGCCTTCCAAATGCCTCCAAAATCCCATGAATTTATGAACATAGATATATAATGTGTTAAGTATGTGATTAAGGTCTTATGTGAACCATTAATTAATTTTTACTAATGTTCTAACTCTCTCACATTCAACAGCAAAAACCCCCAATTCGACCCTTGGGGAAATGGCACTATTTCACCTCCCAATACAACTAAACTGAGTAAAAATGCTTCAAATGCTCAAGTACAATACATGAAACTTGTAGAATACATCCATGGAATTATATTTATCACAATTATATCAGAGAATCATCCATCCATTCGAAATAATCAACATTATAGTGTCATACATCAATGCATTGGGGAAATGGACAGTGTTTGCTCATTAATCAATAGTTTTGCATACAACCAGTGGGTATTTAGACCTGAGACTTTATGAATATTAATGAAAGCGGATATGAATCTATTATGATAAGAAATATATAATGAGAAGCGCTCTCAAGAAGCACAAGTGCTCACCAAAAACGCCCTCCCTCAAGGAGCATGAATATGCCTTCAAAACTGGAAACGGTGGAGAGAAAGTGCTGCACTAAACCAAACCATGAAACTTCCTATAGATGATACCTGCAAATAAAAACTCCATTAAAGCACCATGAAAGACCTGATTGGCCTCTCCAAACACCAACTTGGATGGGAATCTTTCACCCTCGAAATTGGCTAAGGCAAGAAACTAGTCATCCACTAGCTCTCTCTTCACAAATGCAATTTTTCTCAAATCATCAAAAGCCATTCTCATACATCATTTCTACATTTTATAACCAACATTAGCCTTCTAAGGGTCGAAATCCTCTCAATAGATTCAATAGATTTCCATTTAGGAAATCTTCCACATTTGCCACTTGTCTCCTAGTTCCAACCTTCCATCTTCTCCCAAATTCGATTTTGAGTCTCTTTGGCTTCTCCAACTCCCAAGTTCACCTTCCTTGAGCCTATTTTTGGTGCTGACATGTCATAGTGGTCAGATGTCAGAGTTCAGGTCTGCAATTTGTCATAGTTGTCATAGATGCTCCATCATTGGTGTCATAGGGGCTAGGGAATTTAGCCCAAGTGTCCACAAACTTCCACTTTGACTCTTTATCTTCCATGGAGGTTACCAATCCTTCCCAATTCAACCTAAGATGCTTAATGACATCTGTTATGACTTACCAACTCACCCAAGAGTGTTCACATTCCCATTAATTCGAATTTGCAAAAGAGAGATACCATGTATTATGAAAAATCAAGCTAGTGTGGGTCCCACATCCTCCATATGTCTCCAAAACCATTTGTCACCTAGGATTTCTCTTGAATTTCTTTATTCACTCTATTTATTAAATACTTGAACCCTCCTAATGTCTAAACATCATTTATTAGCTTCCTTATTACCATTCCACATGTGCCCATCCAACCTAGGAAACTAGTAGGATTGATGGGATTGTCTTCCTATGAAATTATTGGAATGGGGACATTACAAGATCTCTAGCCTAGTCAGCGTCAGCAAATCCTTGTATATTTATCTCTCTGTTTAGTCCGGGTCTTCCTTGGTATAAGATTGCAAAATCTGTAGTGCCACGCAAATACCTAAAGACCCTCTTTACTGCAATCCAATGTTCATTTCCTGGTTTTGACATATATCTGCTCAAAACTCCCACTACATGAGCTATATCTGGTCTAGTACAGACCATAGCATACATCAAACTTCCAACAGCACTAGCATAGGGAACATGAGATATGTCCTCTACCTCTTCTTATGTCGTGGGACATTGTTATGCAAATAACTTTAAACCTACAGGAATGGGAACCTTCACTGGTTTGCTTTCTTGCATATTAAACCTCTTCAATATTGTCTCAACATATTTCCTCTGATTCAACCAGATTTTCCTATTTTCTCGATCTCTTTTTATTTCCATGCCCAAAATAAAATTTGCAGCACCAAGATCTTTCATGTCAAATTCAGATGACAACTAATTTTTGACATCCTTGATGATTTCCTTGTTGTTTCCAATTAGCACCATATCATCAACATACAATATCACATAAATAAAATGATCACCAATTAGTTTGAAATAAACACAATGATCAGCTTTTCTTCTTGAGAAGCCAAGTCCCAGTATATAAGTGTAACGTCCCCTCCCATCATACCAGCATGATAGAGAGTACGTGATACTAAAACTGGGCAATTATCCCCATGAACTTCTAACTAAGCATTCACATAAAAGACATATGGAAGTGTACAATTATAAGAATACACAGCGGAATTAATTACAATTACACATTCATCATACATTCAAGATATTCATAAGATAATAATTGCAAATTTAACACAAGAGAATACTTATCTCAATAAAGTAGTCCCAAGCAACTGGCTATGCAACTGCAACGTTCCACCCAACCATAGGCCAATTGTGCTTATCAACCTCTTGATACAACTGCCACCCCCCGAGCTGTGCATGATCTCTACAAGGAATCAGAGAATAGCAGACTCACACATAGCCAAGCATACACCAAGATGATCCAAGCCAATCTGCAATTGGGTTTATCAGGCTGCTAGGACATGGAAAGGAAGAATTGCTAAGCTAGTGAGCTCAACCACAGAGCTATGGATACCCCTCCCAGATCTATTCAGCTTGGCACTCACAATGCCTACACACCCAACACAAGAAAGTATTCTCTTCACTGCCACACAGTCCCTCAAGCCATACCTTCCTTTCTAGTGCTCTCAGGGCGTGCATAGAAAAGTAGCCAAAGCCCTCTTGATCTCCTTGAGAGGTTACTCCCTTCACTAGGTTTATCAAGCCAATTATGTCCACTACCACTCCAAGTTTCTTGCTCACAGGTTCAAATCAAAACTGGGATGCACATAATAGCAAAACCACAATGGCTGGGCATGAGGAAAACATTTGTACAGTGACAAGCATGAAAATGATTCCCTAAGCTTCAGAAAAAACATGGGAAGGCTAAAAATGAACAATGGAGGTTTGGGGAAAACCCCAGGAAGAAGAAAACGATTTTAGGAAAAACGCCCATGGACATTTTGGGACAAAACGACCTCCATACAATCCCAAATTGCAGCCCCTTCTTCCTAGCTACTATCCAAAACCCAAAAACAAGTTTTTGGGCAAGGAAAACCCTGCGTTTTTTATGAAAAACGTGAATGTAACTTCCAGCAGTCTCCATCTGCGTGAGAGAGGAAAAGCTATCCCTTCAGAATGGCTTTGGGCACCATTTCGTGGGTGTTTTCTTTCCCAAGGAGACAAAACACATTTTTCCAAGTTGATGGCTTGCCCATACATGAAATTGGCTGCCATACCTCTTCATTCCCAAGGCATTAACTGCCTCAACCAATTTCTGGAAGAATTAAATGATTGGGTCCATAACCCAAAATGGGTAGTTGGTAGTTTATGGGTTTTCTCATTGACACATGGATTAACACCATTGGCTCAAGGGTTTGAATAATTCCCCCCCCTATTCCTTGTAGAATCATGCCCCCATCCCTTTGTTGCATTGCATAGCTAGTTGTGGGTTTTTTCATTAAAATTCGTAATTACATGATGTCTTATATACATTGTGCCTATCTAGCACAAGAACCATAGGCATCTATTTTCTTTAATTGCCGATACATAAAACGCTAAATCAATGGTGGGGCCTTGGCCTTGAGCTCCTCACCATGATCAAATTACAATATTTACATCATTTACGATTTAATACAAAGGGGGTCAAAATGGGGACATTACATTTCCCTCCCCTTACATTAGCACTGTCCTCAGCGCTCATCAAAATTGAACAAAAATGGATATGCCACCCTCATGGCATCCTCCAGCTCCCATGTAGCCTCATCGGAACCGTAGTGCTTCCATTGCACCTTTACCTTTATGATCGCTCGGTTCCAGAGCAATGTTACCTTCTTGTCTAGGATGCACAATGGATCGGTTTGGAATTCTCCCTCGGGTTCCAGCTGGATCACATCCCAATTAATCACATGGTTAGGATCATGTACATATTTCTTAATCAAAGGGACATGAAAAACTTTATAAGCTTTAGTGCTAACAGGCAATGCAAGTCTATATGCAACTGGCCCTATTCTTTCAAGCACTTCAAATAGCCCATAATATCTAGGCGATAGTTTGGCACAACTCCCAAGCTTCAAGGAACTCTTCCTTGATCTCACTCTAAGATACATATGATCCCCAAAATTGAATTCCCTATGCACTCTATGTTTATCTGCATAGCTTTTCTGTCTATCCTGGGCTACTTTTAAATTTTGCCAGATCTTGGCAACCTCTTGTTCCATTTTCTTAAGCAATTCTGGCCCAAGTACAATTCTGTTCACTGGATTGTCCCAAGTCACTAGTGTCCTACACCTTCTACCGTACAAAGCCTCATAAGGACTCATTCCCAACGATGCTTGTTGCCCATTGTTATATGCAAATTCTACCAAGTGCAGATAATCCTCCCACTTGGTTGGTTTGTCCATTACATACATGCGGAGCATGTCTTCAAGAACCCGATTTACTCTTTCTGTTTGCCCATCTGTTTGAGGATGGTATGCGGTACTAAAGCTTAGCTGTGTACCCAAATCTGCAAAGAGACCTTTCCAAAATTGGAAGTAAACTTGGTATCCCTGTCGGAAATTATTTCCTTAGGCAACCCATGTAATCTGAATATTTCCTTCATGAAAATATTTGCAATGGCATCGGCTTTATGTGTGGACTTAACCGGTATAAAATGTGTTGCCTTTGTTAACTTGTCCACCACAACCATGATGGAATCATGTTGTCTCACAGTCATTGGCAATCCTGTAATAAAGTCCATGGATATTACTTCCCATTTCCATTCTGGAATTGGCACTGGGAGCAATAAACCTGCTAGATGTTGGTGTTCACTCTTCATCTGCTGACATTCCATGCACTTAGAAATGTATTCAGCGATGTCCTTCTTCATGCCTGGCTAGAAATAATATATTCTTGCTGTAGCAATTGTTTTCTGATATCCTAGGTGACCAGAGTATGGAGCTTTATGGATTTCATCCATAACAATCCTCCTCAAATCTGTCGCATTTGGAATATAAACTCTATTTTTATAAGTAAGAAGTCCACCTTCTTCCAAATGATAGCCTTCATACTTCTTTTCAAGGTTTTGCTGCTGCAATTTGCCCTTTGTCTGCTCATACACTTCATCCTCGACCATATGTTTAACAATCTGCTGCTTCAAATCTGGTTGGCAAGTACTAAGCGTTGCCACATGCATTTCATGTACCTTCCTACTGAGTGCATCAGCCACCTTGTTCTCTTTCCCTTTTATGTGTTTGATTTCAAAATCAAATTCACACAAAAATTCCAACCATCTAGCTTGCCTAGCATTTAAAGTTGGCTGATCAAACAAGTATTTCAGACCACAATGGTCTGTCCTTAACTCAAATTTTCTTTCCATTAAGTAATGCCTCCACATCTTTAAGGCATGTACTATGGCTGCAAGTTCTATATCATGAGTAGCATAGTTCTTCTCATGCTCCTTCAACTTTCTTGACTCATAGCATATCACGTGGTTGTCTTCCATAAGAACTCCTCCAAGTCCTCGATTGCATGCATCGGTACACACCACAAAGTCTTTTTCTGGGTCTACAATTTTCAAAATTGGTGCACTTGTAAGAAGATTTTTCAATCGTTGAAAACTTTCCTCACATCTTGGTGACCATTCAAACTTTATCCCCTTCTTTTGCAAAGAAGTGATCGGGTTTGCAACCTTGGAGAATCCTTCGATAAACCTCCTGTAGTAACCAACAAGGCCCATAAAAGATCTCACATCAGTCACATTCCTTGAAGTTGGCCAATTCATAATGGCTTCAATCTTCTTAGGGTCTACAGATATTCCTTCGTCGGAGATAATGTGACCCAAATAATGAATTCTATCTTTATAAAAGTCACATTTGCTCAACTTTGCATACAGCTTATGCTCCCTTAGTAATTGCATTGTCATTCTCAAATGTTCTTCATGTTCTTCTTCATTCTTAGAATAGATGAGAATGTCGTCTAGGAATACAAGAACAAACTTGTCCAAATACTTGCTAAAAACATTATTCATGAGACACATGAATGTAGCTGGTGCATTTGTGAGACCGAATGGTACCACTACAAACTCATAGTGTCCATACCTCGTTCTAAAGGCTGTCTTATGAATATCTTCTTCTTTGATTCTTAGCTGATGGTAACCAGACCTCAAGTCAATCTTTGAAAATACCTTTGCTCCTCTCATTTGGTCAAAAAGGTCATCAATTCGGGGAAATGGGTATTTGTTCTTCACAGTGACTTTGTTCAACTGCCTGTAGTCAATACATAACCTGAGTGTTCCATCTTTCTTTTTCACAAATAGAACAGGTGCTCCCCACGGGGACACACTTGGCCTAATATATTTCTTTTCCAGCAGCTCTTGTAATTGCATCTTCAATTCTAGCAATTCCGTTGTACTCATCCTATAGGGTGTCTTAGACACTGGTGCCGCTCCTAGCACAAGTTCAATTGTAAATTCAATGTCTCTCTTTGGAGGGAGTCCTGGAATCTCATCAGGAAAAACATCCCTGAATTCTTGCAATACATGATAGTCCTCCAATTTAAGAGTTTCATTCTCTGCTGCCTCTAAAACGTGGGCTGCATACAATTAACATCCCTTCCTACAAAACTTCTTCAGTTCCATGGCTGAAACCTGTCTAACAGAAGTCACCTTTGGAATCCCTTTTACAACCCTCGGGTTTCCTTCTTCATCCATGCATTCAAATGTCTTATTGTAGCAGTCAAGTTTAACCCTGTGTGCTTTTAACCAATCCATTCCAATGAGAATATCATAGGAACCAAGTGGCAAAATATTCAGATCTGCATAGGTGAATAGCCCATCCATCTCTAATGGACATTTCTCTACTATTTCACTAACTTTTCTCTTGGTTCAAGTGGCTAGTTGAACTAACCATGATTTACTATGCTTTAATTTCTTGAAATCACAAATCTTAACAATTCTAGGAGTGACATAACTATGAGTAGATCCAGGATCAATCAAAATATAAACAGATTGCTTAGCCATCTTACCTTCAACTTCAACCACAGTTGACTGATGATCTTCCTGGTGGTCTTCTACTGGTGCATAGATTCTAGGGATTGTCCTCGCCACTTGTCCCACAGTTCCAGCTCCTTGGATGTTGTGAACTTGATTTGCATTCCCATTCCTATGTGGACAGTTCCTAAGCATGTGGTCTCCTCCACAACCCCAACATTGAATTGGTTCTCTTGGTTCCTTTTGATCTCTTGGCTTGTATCCCATCATTCTAGTCAGCTTAGTCACAATCTGTGATGGTTGCCTTTGTTGATTTCGGAATTGAGGAGGCTTGAACCCCTTCTTCCTTTGATCAAACTTTTCATTTTTCTTATCCTTCCATGCCTTATGGAATTCTGGTTTGCTTCTGTTTTGATCAAAGCAATACTTGGCCTTTCTTATGGCCTCCTCTAGAGTTCGAGGTTCATCGAACTCAATTCTGTCTTTATATGACTGGGGTAGTCCACTTAGGAAACGCTGAATTTTCACCTTATCATCTCGAATGTACTTGGCATACCTCAGCAGCTCCAAGAACTTGTTTGCATATTCTTCCATGGTCAACTGTCCCAATCTCAGCTCATGGAACTCTTTGATCTTATCATCATAGTACCTATCAGAGAGGTACTTCTGCTTGAAGTATTTCTTGAACTGCTTCCACACAATCTTCCTTTCATTGATCTTCTTCACTTGCCTGGTGTGTTCCCACCATATAGATGCTCTTCCATTCAAGTTGAAGATGGCTACCCTTGCCTTCATATTTCCCGAGTAATCTTGGACTTGGAAATATTTTCTCATCCCAAGAAGCCAAGCTTCAGCTTCTTGACCAGACTTTACCTCTCCATCAAATGTAAGAGGTTTTGCCTTCTTAAATTCCCCATGTGAATTGTTCTTGTAGTGCTTCTTCCTCTTACTTCCGCGAGATGAAGAGATTGAACCCTCAATGGATTCTTCAGAGTCGGATGATTCATTAGAAGAGATTTCCGAAGTATAGGTTCTGTCTGTAGAAACTCTTCTTGGGCTACTGGCCCTCTTACAGGGATTCGTTCTAGAACTACTCCCACCCCTTTCTAGATTTGATGTCTGATGTCCAGAGTTTATTTGCCTTTGGATGTCTGTCAAACTCTGTAGCATGGCTACATTCAACTGATTTTGTTCTTCCTGAGCTTTAATCATCCTTTCATTATCTTCTCTGCAATTTTGCAATTCCACCCTTAGGCTTCTCATGGTGGTTGCAATACCTAGAGGAGTCTCTTGATTTCTTCTCCCATTAGATTATGTTTCAGCATTTTCAACATGTATGTTCTCCCCCATGGCATCTGTTTCAGGCTCATAGGGATCCTGTGCATCATCCATGATGTTGATTTTCTTGGCCCAACCAAGATTCAAAACTTTCCAACTGTACTATCTAGAGTGCTGCCCTGATGTAACTGTGATTCTGTAAAATGTGTTCATCAACACAATTGTTAGCTGCATTATATTCTCGGAAATTCATAAATTACTTCATGCACGTGGGAAAAATATTATGTTGGCAATTTGTCGAATCATCGAATTTTTTCACGACATATGAGGGGGAAAAACAAAAGGGGGTCAAGGGGGCTTTCCCCCTAGTGGCTCGCCACTGCAGGGTGAGTCGAGGGTAGCACCCTCATTTTTTTTTTTTTTTTAGAAATCTTGCCGCCGTTGCGAGGCGGTTCGTCGAACGCTTCCGCAATTGCGGAGCAATTCGCCGAATGCTCCCGCAGTTGCAGAGCAATTCGCCGAACGCTTCCGCAATTGTAGAGCAATTCGGCGAATGCTTCCGCAGTTGTGGAGCCATTCACGGAATGCTTCCACAGTTTCAGAACGATTCGGCGAAAGCTTCTTCAGTTGCGGAGCAATTCGTCGAATGCTTCCGCGATTTCGGGGTGATTTGCTGAAGCCTTCCGCAATTGCGGGGCGTTTTGCTGAGTGCTTCTGCAATTGCGGGGTGTTTTGCTGAGTGCTTCCGCAATTGCAGGGCGGTTTGCTGAAGCCTTCCGCAATTGCGGGGCGTTTTGCGGAATGCTTCCGCAATTCCGGAATGACTTGCGGAATGATTCCGCAATTGCGGAACGATTCTCCGAAGTCTTCTGCAGTTGCGGAACGACTCGCCGAAGTCTTCCGCGGTTGCGGAACCACTCACCGAAGTATTTCGCAGTTTCAGAACGACTCGTGGAACTCTTCCGCAATTTCGGAAGAGAATTCCTTCCGCGATTTCGGAGGAGAATTCCTTCCAAAAATTTCCTTTCGATGCCGAACACTTAGAAAATTTTTCTGCTTTTTCGGAGCATTTCGCCAAATTCTTCCGCGTTGTGGAACAACTCCCGAAATCCTTCCGCAGTTTCGGAAGAGAATTCCTTCCGCAGTTTCGGAAGAGAATTCCTTCCGCAGTTTCAGAAGAGAATTCCTTCCAAAATTTCGGGGCGGTTCGCAGAACTCTTCCACAAATTTCGGAACGATTTCTCAAACTCTTCGCTTTGCGGAACAATTCGCGGAATCTTTCGGCAGTTTCGGGACAACTTCCCGAATTCTTCCAGAAACAGACTTAAACAGAAATTTCCCAAAACTCTTAAGAAAATTTTTGAAATCTTTCCTTCTTTCAGTGATGACTGCTGCTCAGCAGGAGGTGATCTTACCTCTGCAACTATCTAACTTAGCCTGTTTAGGCCCAATGCTGAGACCTGTGGTGATCAGGAAGGAACCTTACCAAGTGGTTGTGATTGGATTTGGCCCATATAGGTCCAATGCTGCAACCAGCAGCTCTGATACCAAAATGTAACGTCCCCTCCCATCATACCAACATGATAGAGAGGATGTGATACTAAAACTGGGCAATTAGCCCCATGGACTTCTAACTAAGCATTCACATAAAAGACATATGGAAGTGTACAATTATAAGAATACATAGTGAAATTAATTACAATTACACATTCATCATACATTCAAGATATTCATAAGATAATAATTGCAAATTTAACACAAGAGAATACTTATCTCAATAAAGTAGTCCCAAGCAACTGGTTATGCAACTGCAACGTTCCACCCAACCATAGGCCAGTTGCGCTTATCAACCTCTTGATACAACTGTCACCCCTGAGCTGGGCATGATCTCTACAAGGAATCATAGAACAGCAGACTCACACATAGCCAAGCATACACCAAGATGAGCCAAGCCAATCTGCAATTGGGTTTATCAGGCTGCTAGGACATGGAAAGGAAGAATTGCTAAGCTAGTGAGCTCAACCACAGAGCTATGGATACCCCTCCCAGATCTATTTAGCTTGGCACTCACAATGCCTACACACCCAACACAAGGAAGTATTCTCTTCACTGCCACACAGTCCCTCAAGCCATACCTTCCTTTTTAGTGCTCTCAGGGTGTGCATAGAAAAGTAGCCAAATCCCTCTTGATCTCCTTGAGAGGTTACTCCCTTCACTAGGTTTATCAAGCCAATTCTGTCCACTACCAATCCAAGTTTCTTGCTCACAAGTTCAAATCAAAACTGGGATGCACATAATAGCAAAACCACAATGGTTGGGCATGAGAAAAAATGTTTGTACAGTGACAAGCATGAAAATGATTCCCTAAGCTTCAGAAAAACCGTGGGAAGGCTAAAAATGAACAATGGAGGTTTGGGGAAAACCCCAGGAAGCAGAAAACGTTTTTAGGAAAAACGCCCATGGCAATTCTAGGACAAAACGACCTTTATACAGTCCCAAATTGCAGCCCCTTCTTCCTAGCTACTATCCAAAACCAAAAACGAGTTTTTGGGCAAAGAAAACCCTGTGTTTTTTATGAAAAACGTGAATGTAACTTCCAGCAGTCTCCATCTGCGTGAGAGAGGAAAAGCTATCCCTTCAGAATGGATTTGGGCACCATTTCGTGGGTGTTTTCTTGCCCGAGGAGACAAAACACGATTTCTCAAGTTGATGACTTGCCCATACACGAAATTGGCTGCCATACCTCTTCATTCCCAAGGCATTAACTGCCTCAACCAATTTCTGGAAGAATTAAATGATTGGGTCCATAACCCAGAATGGGTAGTTGGTAGTTTATGGGTTTTCTCATTGACACATGGATTAACACCATTGGCTCAAGGGTTTGAATAATTCCCCCCCCCTATTCCTTGTAGAATCATGCCCCCATCTCTTTGTTGCATTGCATAGCTAGTTGTGGGTTTTTTCATTAAAATTCGTAATTACATGATGTCTTATATACATTGTGCCTATCTAGCACAAGAACCATAGGCATCTATTTTCTTTAGTTGCCGATACATAAAACGCTAAATCAATGGTGGGGCCTTGGCCTTGAGCTCCTCACCATGATCAAATTACAATATTTACATCATTTACGATTTAATACAAAGGGGGTCAAAATGGGGACATTACAATAAGTATCAAACTTTTGATACCACATTCTTGGATATTGTTTCAGTCCATAGAGGGACTTTTTTCAGCTTACAGACAAGCTCCTTTTTACCTTTCACCACAAACCGTTCTGGTTGCTTCATATAGATTTCTTCATTAAGTTCTCCATGTAGGAATGTTGTCTTCACATCCATCTGCTCTACTTCAAGATCAAAACCAGCAGAAATAGATAAAAGAAATCTAATAGAAGTCAATTTTGCAACAGGTGAGAAAATCTCACGAAAATCGATCCCTCAATTTGGGAATAACCTTTTGCTACTAGTCAATCCTTGTACTTCTCCACTTTACCTGCTGCATTTAACTTCTTCTTGAATACCCATTTGCTTCCAACAGGTTTTCTTCCTTCTAGCACCTCAACCAGATCCCATGCCTCATTTTTTTCCAAGGCATCCATTTCCTCCATCATGGCCTTCTTCCATAGTTTACTATCTTCTGAATCCATTGCCTCTCTAGTAGCTCTAGGATCATCATTAGTAATAGATAACACAAAACTAGAGCGAAAATCAGGTGGACTATACCTTTCAGCTTTCCTTCTTACTCGGTGATATCTCCTCAAGACTGGAGTCTGTAGTTCTGCCTCTTCATCTGATTTAGACGAATCTGCCTCTTCATCTGATTCAGATGAATCTGGTTCCTCAAATGAACCACCTCTTTCATCCTTAATATCAAACTCTGGTTTCTCTGAATCCTTTTCCTTTGGTGCATCTTCAATCCTGGAAGTGTTTTCAACTTCTCTGAAGATCACATCTCGACTGTAAACTACTTGCCTTTTTATTGGGTTCCACAGCTTGTAACCTTTCCCTCCATCCTTGTAGCCAATGAAGATACATTTTTTTGCTTTATTATCCAACTTGCTCCTTTTTTCCTTTGGAACATGCACAAAAGCATCACACCCAAACACTTTGAGATGTGAGAGAGAGGGTTTCTTACCAGTCCAGGCCTCATGAGGTGTCTTGTCAACCAACGCTGATGTGGGTGTCCTATTTACCAAGTAACACGCAGTGTCAACAGCTTCTGCCCATAATTGTTGTGTTAGCCCTGCACCACTGAGCATACTCCTTTCCTTTTCCATCAACGTCCTATTCATCCTTTCGGCAACCCCATTCTGTTGAGGTGTGTATGGAGTACTCTTTTGCCTTGATATTCCACACATCTTACAGGACTCCTCAAATTCATTTCCACAGAATTCTCCACCATTATCTGTTCTCAGCACTTTTATTTTCTTTTCAATTTAATTCTCTACAAGAGCCTTAAATTCTTTGAATCTATTAAAAACCTCAGATTTCTTACACAGGAAATAAATCCATGTTTTTCTTGAGAAATCATCTATGAATGAAACATAATACACAGATTTACCTAGTGATGAAACATGCACAGGTCCAAACACATCATTGTGTACTAACTCTAAGATTCCTTTAGCTCTTACAACACCAGATGAGAATCTTACCTGATTCTGTTTACCATATAAGCAATGCTCACAGAAATCAAAATCTAGTGTGTAATCAGACATGCCTTCAGCCATACTTTTACCTTGTAATAGTCGAAGACCCTTCTCTCCAATCACTAGTACCAAATGAGAGATAAGTGACCAAAAAAAATACCAAAATCCACATATAAATTACCACTTTTGAGTTGGTGACCACTGGCAGCAAATTAGTGGCCATATATCTTGCGACCAAAAATGTGGTCATATTTAGCTTGGTCATTTATAGCTTATCTTGTGGTCATATATTTGGTCGTATATTTGGTCATTAATTTGGTAATATATTTGGTCATTAATAGTCACAGGATAAATCACCGCTAATTTGCTACCAACGATCGCCAACTCAAAAGTAGTCATTTATATGCATATTTTGGTCATTTTTTTGGTCACTTATCTCTCATGTTGTAATGGTGGTCGTTTATATGCAAATTTTGGTCATTTTTTAGTCATTTATCTCTTTTTAGTGGTTTCAGAATATAAATAGGGCACGATGGAATCGAACCACCAACCTCCTACATATAAGGCAGGTGCTCTACTATTGAGCCAACACCCTTAAATAGAATTCCGTATGGATTGATATGAGAATAAAATTTCCAATAGTTAACACCATCTTGCCAAATTATGGAAAAGGGGTGCTTATACTTTCTTACATTGGAATTACAATTTCTCTAAAGAACACTCAACTTGAAAAATCAGTGCATTGATTGACATATTGCAACACTTTTAAAGTCAAGCCATAATAGATGGTTAAGCCTCTCTAGGATGATCAAGCAAAGAAATCTATAATAATCAAAACGAGAAAGTGTGAATGAAGATGAACTTAGTTTTCATGTCAGCAAACCTTCTTTTAATCACACAAGAACTAGCTCTTAACTTTGAAGTTGTTTCTTTGCTTTTAACTCCAACAAAAAAATTGATCACCATGTTCCCTTTCAAAGAGAGGTATTCTCTTTCAAACAATAAATCTAACACCATATGAACACTGGATGCATACTATTAGTACCAAAGTCTTCCCTGTCAAAATTTTTGAACTTTTGCCAAAATGCACAAATTTTACCAAGCTTGTTTGCACCTTAAATTCTTTTGCGTCCAAATTCTCCATTTTTCCCATCTCATCAAATTCCCAATCTGGCTTGTCTTGCACTACTCCATTGAGTCAAATGTCTAGCTTACCATTGTTTGTTTGGAAAACTAGACATCACCTTTTACCAAAATATTACCCAAAGGTTTAAATACTTATTTAAAATTATTATAAATTATTTGAGTTTATATAATAATTTTATAAGTATTTTATGTTAATCTTCGTTAAAAAATAACTTTTTTTTTTACTTAATTCCCTGCCTAAGTCGAGTTCCGTCCATTAATTATTTTTTTAGTGTTTTTGCAATGACATCCTCCACCCATCCTTGGGACACACTACTTTATTAAATGACATCCTCCACCCCTCCTTGGGACGCACCACTTTATTAAATTTTTATCATTCTCGGTACGCCTGGGTCTACATGCTGGCTACTAGAAACAAGTGCCACTCAAAGTGCTTTTGGACTTGAGCCAGTCAAGATGTTGTGAACTATTCCATGGCTATGGACTTGAGGATATCCTTTATATGATAGACATCATGCTCCCTTAACAATATACTTGGCTATGGGAACGCAAAAATTCATTCCACTGGAGGTATAGCGGTAGCTACATTCGCTACAAAATCGAACGTTCAGTCCTCATATAATATAACCACTGGTGAATGCAAGAGTTGACACTTCTAACAAAAGGGATGTTCTTCTTTCCAAGTCACCCCAACAATATGTGACTGCAATGTACACAAGTCACAATATCAATCCATGAGATTTGATATTTCCCACATGGTCTTTTCCAAACAACATGCAATATTCACCAAAACGTAGTCTACTAGTCACAAGCAAGAAAGTGGAGCAATCTCCAAGTCTCTATGTTCGTGTAACCACTAAACTCCACACACTAGGTTTTGTAGCTATCCACTCAACTCCGCACAGTAAAAACGTGGTGACTCTTATTCTAGACACAAATTTGAAGAAGAACAATTGAATATTGGTGACTGGAATGGTATAGAGGAGGAGCACTCTAGAAATAATGATCTCAAGGATATTGGCCTCCAAATCTCAAACAATGAGTGCCAACATACACATATATATAGCATTCAAAAGTAGGTCACAAGCAGCTATACCCAATACAGATTTCATGTGGATTCGGGATTTTGGAGAAAAACAAACTGAGAAAAACACTAGGAATTCTCATCCTGGGAATTTCCTCACGATTAGCTACGAAGGGAATGACCTATACTTAGATATGATTGTAGCAAAGAATACCAAAATGGTCACGCATCCAAATGCCTGACACAGAGATAAAACTTTTCCAATACGCAAGCAGGGAGGAAACTACGTAAGGAAATTACGTATAGAGAAACACACAAGGTGAAATCTAGGCAGAATGCAGGGATGTGAGCAGTTCTGGAAAAGAAGGATAGAGGAGGAAGTGGGTAGACTGATGATTTACAGGATTTGAAACCACTGTCAGGTTTCCCACAACGGAAAATAGAGAAATTGGCTAGCCAAATACACCATAAATCACAAACATAAAGACAAGTTCAATAGGCCTGAACACGCACTTTCTTATTAGGATATGTACAGACAAAAAAGAACTTTGGTTTCAACTTTTATTAGCATATGTACCTTATTTTCACATTTTTCCAAAGCAAAGGTCATCTGGGAAACTCATCTTCACTGCACTGATAAGGAAATTTTCGCAAGATGGGAAGCCACCTTTACAACTTGGAATTTACTTTCTCTGAAGCATTTATGATTGGAATCCAGGAAATCTCTTGCTATACAACATCTAGAGTGCATAAACAACAATGAAGCATCCTAGCTAAGGCCAATTCTCTTATCAGTTACAATGGTTACTAATGATTTAACTGAATTACAATTGTTTCTGTAAGGTTTAAATTTGTATTCCATAAAGCTAGCAATGTTGCAATGCAACAAACAGTTCCACGCAATAATCTCAGAGCTGAAGAAGATGAAAAATGATCAAGAGATGAAAAGAATGCAGAACCTTTAGTCATAGAATGAACCAAGTTCTATTTTGAGACAAATTGGCATTTTCCCAGTGAAGATAGAATATCCATTTCTAAAATAAAAGGCCAAACTTGTTATCAAAGTGAAGTCAAGCCAGGAGATGTTATGCAAAGGTTTTCTTATTTTTTGTGTTGATCAAGAAGTGTATTAGCAATTCCAACAATTGCTTGGTTCAAGTTTATGAATATATAAGGAGATAATTGCACATTCTATTCTACTTGAACCCAGAACTAATCAAGAACTATTTGAAGAACTAATCAAGGCTAGGGTGTTAAGGTTTCAAAGGTAAGTCTGCCAATCCTCACGCATTCAGTATCATTTTTATAGTAGCCATAATGGGCACCTATCTCACTACTTAGTATTATAGCACATTAAGTAGTACGTAGTGAAAACAATAAGACCATTACTAGTATATTGTGTGTCTCTCTTGAGTGCATGAAAAATCTCGGGAATAATTGGCACTCGGCATGGATGGTAATATCGACATCTAGTTCAACACCTATATCACTTACTAGTAGAGACTAGTAGATTACTAGTGGCTAATAAAGATTAGATTTCATAGGAAAATCATGAATAGAATAGAGATTTCAGCTTATTCCTCCATCCAACCCTTTGAGGAGAAGATGGGAACTAACTACTGTAGTTTAGGGTATGTTCCCGAAGTGTTGTTCCAAATAGTCACGTTGACTTCACCTCCATAAATAAAGAAAGGAGACCTTGTTTCAAGGGTATATTTGAGTAAGAATAAAATCCATTTTATGTGCCCCACTGATATTATGTATTATGTGTTGTAATGTATTTGTATTTATAAAAAATGGATGAAAATGGAATAAGGGGTGTTCATTCCAAGAGAATGAGGATACAATCCTCTAGGTTGGAGAGAGAATTTATGGAAAAATGTATGGCAGAGTTAGATTAGCATGCCCTTGTCTAGAAAGCATCAGTAGAAATTTCATCTTGCTCTCCAATACATAAAATAAAATGAGCAGAAAATTGAAATAAGGTTGAATGAAAGGTGTTACAACCTATGGGTTTCTTTTAGAAATTTTGAGTTAAAAGTGTTCCTGTGTTACAGCCTACATGTTTTTTTTATTGTCTATTAAGGTTACAACCTACAAGCATCCCATTAAGGTGTTAAAATTTGTCTGTCAAATATTCCAACCTATAGGCTTTTCAAATATTATAGCCTCCAGGTTGGTCAACAGTCAATGATTTTTATATTACATCGTACATGTCTGTCAAAGACTTAAGTATTCCAGATTTCATTTCAAAATGTTTTTCATTGTTTAGGAATCAGAATATCGGAGTTTTCGAAAATCTGATTCCTAGAGGAGTCAATGATTTTTATATTACATTGTACAGGTTTGTCAAAGACTTAAATATTCCAGATTTCATTTCAAAATGTTTTTCATTGTTCAGGAATCAGAACTTTGAAGGATGATACCTCCTTGACAACTACTATTATATATCAGCAAATAGTAGGATTGATGACTTACCTGAACTTTGAAGGAGGATACCTCCTTGACAGCTACAGACAACGACCTCTTATACCACTTCAAATAGATTCTACAAAGTAAAAGTCTTTTTTTTCTTGGATTTATGGTATCTACTTCTTGTTGAGAAAGGTTCAAACTGAAATAAACTTTGATTTGATATGTAAAGAATTACAAAATGAATACGTTTGCTCAAGTCATGCTTTGAACATTCTCGAAACCGGTGTGCACTACCCATCATTCCCACGTACACAACTGAAGTTAAGTAATATGGTCCCATTCATTGACAAAACCAATTCATTTATCATACAGTGCTGGATGGCTCAACTTTAGTGCAAGATACAAAATTTTCATTATATACACTACCTTTGATAGATAGCTCAATTTTATTGTAAGATAGAAAAATCTCATTTTTTGATGTTTAGTTTTGGAGATCTTTTACTAATAGAAATGAGCAATAAAAACACTCAATATCCATGCGGTTGATGGCTCATTTTTCTCTATGCTTAGCCAAATGCTCATCAATAGCTCTATAGGAATCTCTGAATCAATTCAGGAAAATAACAGATTGATCAATTTTAGGAATATATATTTTGCAAATGATTTAAATACCCTTTATCAAATTCCACTATAAAACCAAACAGAACAATAAATTTGTAAGTCAAATTTGCAGCATATACAATATATATACCACTCTCATACCAAACTGATTTCGCAATCAAAAGTTATATCACTTCAAGTTTTCTACCCATGCCGAATTCTGCATGTTTTAGACTCTCCAGGTGTCTTGTGTCTTGTTCTCTCTGTAAGTGGCGAAATGGTACAATTATATACGAAGATGGACGTATAACAGGATAAACATATGGAGAGACCAAAGAATAATGACTTAAACATTTAAGAAAACACTCAGGGAGGTTTAATATTATAAGAAAACTAAAAAGCATCGTTAAATTTTAAGTAAAGACAATTTCAACTAACCTCGTGTGGGTGGATTCCAGAGCTTTCGCTGCTTCTTCTTGTGATTCGTACTAGACAAATGCAAAATTCCTTCTAATCTTTACATCTAGCAACTTACCATAAGGCTCAAAATGCCTTTCAAGATCCCTGACTCTGGTATTGTATGGATCGAAGTTTATCACAAATAGAGTCTTTGATGGCTTCAAACCTGTATTAGACCTCCTGCCATCTTCAGATTGGCGAAACCTCGATTGCCATGCTGTCGTATTGTCAATCCCTCGGATTGCATCCTCTGCATCACGCTCACCTTCCAGGTATATAAAGCATAACTTGTAGAAAGAACAAAGATTCAATGAAGAAACAAAAAAATGAATTGCAGTCACATTTGCAGTGTGCTTAGACACATGATTTCATATACACGCTAGGACAAAGAAAAACAATACAACACCTGTTCATCATTGGTGTAAATGACTTGGTGTATTAGGGGTCATCAGGCAAAACCCTTGCATGTTGTACTAAGTGGTATCAGGTAAGTCTAATCCATATGGCTTTTACATTCATTCTTATTGGCTTATAAATTCATTCTTATTTGTTAATTGGATGGGATGGAGCCTCGTGTGGGTAACAAATACAGACTCAGCCGCAAGATTGGCATCGGCTCTTTTGGTGAGATCTACTTACGTACTAACATCGAGTCCAATGAAGAAGTGGACATCAAGTTGGAAAATGTGAAGACAAAGCATCCACAACTTCTATACGAGGCTAAGTTGTACAGGCTCCTTCAAGGAGGAACTGGTATTCCAAATGTAAGATGGTTTGGTGTCGAAGGTGACTATAATGTCCTTGTTATGGATTTGCTGGGGCCGAGCCTTGAGGATCTCTTCAATTTTTGTAGTCGGAAGCTTTCTCTTAAGACTGTTCTCATGCTTGCGGATCAAATGATAAACAGGGTTGAATTTGTGCATTCAAGATGCTTTCTTCATAGAGGCATCAAGCCTGATAATTTTCTCATGGGTCTTGGTAGAAGAGTAAACCAGGTCTACGTAATTGCAAAAAAGTACAAAGATCCTATCAGCCACCAACACATTCCCTACAGAGAGAACAAAAATTTAACTAGAACTGCCCGATATGCCTGGGAATACTTGAAGTGGCTCATTAAGCAGAAAATCTATGCAATGGGTGATCTGTAACTGGAGGGAGTAGATCTTGCACTATCTCAAAAAAAAGTAAATGTCCACTAAAGAAGCCCGAGGGCCCATCGAGCATCTACTACATCCAAAAGATATCAGCCAATCATAATGAAAGCTGATCTGATCTACTGTTCACCGATTGATCTGTCAGTTCGAAAATACCTTTAAAAATATGTGCAATATGTAATTTGTTGCTATAGTATATAATTGATCAATTCATCTTAGTCGATGAATTGTGAACGTTTCAATGGTCGTATGAAGTTATTATCTTGAATATCAAAAGAGTATAGGGTTGCTGCTATAAAATCTATCTATTTATGGTTGCTCCAAATGTTATCTTGGTCGACGACTTTACAACGTAGAGAAAGATCATGAAAGTATTAACATGGAGGAGACGACTGGATTTTCTGCTTAATGAGCCATTCAAGTATTCCCAGGCATGAACACTCACCTTATCATTGAGCAAAGTCGTAGAGATGATTTAAAATCCCTTGGATATGTTCTCATGTATTTTTTTAGGGGCAGTCTTCCATGGCAGGGTCTGAAAGCTGGTACCCACAAAACAAAAGTATGAAAAGATCAGCGAGAAAAAGTTTACCACCCCCATTGAGGTCCTGTGTAAGCCATACCCTCAGAGTTTGCGTCATATTTTCATTATTTCCGATCATTAGGCTTTGATGACAGACCTGATTAAGCACACTTGAAGAGAATATTCCTTCATCTTTTTATCCGGGAAGGTTTTCAGTTTGATTATGTGTTTGACTGGACCATTTTGAAGTATCAGCAGACACAGATGGCCACTACACCTCGACCTATTGGTCCTCCTGGTGCTGATGTAGGGACTAGCTCTGGGGCAGCTGCAGGTGCTGATAAGATGTCAGGTGGTCAAGATGGAAGGGACAATTCATGGAACAATTCTAGGGTTGATGGTTCTCGAAGAAGAAACACTGGAGTTACTGTGAATGCTCGTAATCTATCTAAGCATAAAAGTCCAGCACAAAATGAATCTGGAACTGGAAAAGATGTGGCAAATATTGGTCGTCTAGAGAGGCCAGATCGTGTCCATCTATCTGGTTTTCTTGGACAAACTGGCAGTACATCGAGACGAGGGGTGCTTTCAAGTAGCAGGCAAGCAATTGTGTCGGATGCTGATTCATCATCACGTCCACGTGCAGCTGACTCGAGTCCCATTACATTGCATACTACAGGAGGTCAGAGGAGCTCTCCAGTAAGTTCTGCAGATCCCAAGCGATCTGGTTCTGGTCGTATTATGCCAAGTTCTAGGAATTATAAATCTACCTTGAAAGGCATCGAGGGCCTTTCCTTTGATATGGACAAAAGGCAGTAAATAAAGGGTTGCAAAGACCTGATTTACAGGCCCTAAAGAATCTCGACATGATGCCTGACAGAGTTTCAAGGACTGCCTTTGTCGTGCAAACTAATTTGTCAATATGGTCCAGTTCGAGGAATGTGATATAAATGATTAGAACACCTTGTGTTGTGTGGTTAATTTTTATAGATGTCCATGACTCATTTTCGTAGTTCAGAACTTTGGGAGTTTGGGCTTTTGTGCAGTAGCACTGATGACATTATTTGGTCTTATAAATTGGATATGTACAATATTAAAGTATGCAATTTGTTTGGCAAAACCGGGATATATGATTTTAAGTAGACATCAAGGTTGAACCAGATTTTATTTATATTTGCCACTTACGATACATCTACAATCTGAGTGGATTTGGCTTGGGAAAATTTGGTTTCATAGGAAAATCAAGCTGTGTTGTTTCAAGTGAGACACGTGACAACTCCCCTTTCTTATTTGGTTTATAAATTAACAAATCCAAAACACTTTGACTTTCCCTCTGCATCCCTCATCACTACCACACTGGTAATTGTTCCATACTCACCAAAATACTTCCTCAAATCCTCATCATTTACAGATTCTGATAAGTTCTTAACAAAAACATTATTAAACTTGGCCGAATTGTTGCTCCCATTACCAACTGCCTGTTGCTGCTGTGAAACAACAGGGTTTGGGGGTTGCAGATTCAATTTAAAGGATCTAAATAGCTGAAATCTATCTCATAAAGAACTACATTAATTTAAAGGATCATATGCACTAAATTAATTAAAAGGGACATCTTTACACAGCGGATTTATATTATAAAAGAAAACTAAAATAATATCATTACGGCACTAACAATCTGTGGGAAAGCGGGAGGATGAACCGCCAATTTGTCAGGTCATCTATCCCTAGGCAATATCACCGGGATTGAAGATCTACCGGGAGTTGAGTTGCTCATTAGAGCTACCAAGTAACTAGGTGTTACAACAAGGAGGAGGCTGCCTTAACTATGTGGTAACACTGGGCACCAGAGATGGGTATTCAAAATCATACTCGCCCAGTCCCTTAATTAAAACCAAAAGGATTTAATCATTCTCAAGTCTATGCATTGATGTCCTATTCTGCTTGCATGACCTTTCTGTGCTAGTCGGAACCAATCTTTTTTTTTAACTATAAGTATCGACTAAAAACAACTCTGAGGTAAACAGATCATAACTTTAATCTTTCCTAACAACGAACTAAACAGGAAACTAACTGAGATTGCTGCATCAATAGATCCATCTCCTCCAAGCTCAAGGCTAAGATCTGGAGTTTGACATTTGCGTTTTCTTGAAAAATAAATTAATACACAGTCAGAAACAAAACCCAGATAAGACCACGATTTTGAACTGTAAGGATACATAAACACGAACCGAAAATAAACTAGATACAACCTAGAAGGAGCAGGATCGTTTTGAAGTTTGGGGACAGGTGTTTTTTTTTAATTTTATCGGAGTTAAATCCTGAGTACACGCTATTTTCAAAACAACAAATCACCCAACCCACCGTCATTCAATCTGGCTGTAAGGAAAACCCTTTTTTTACACAATCATTTTCCGCAAATCACCCAACCCACCGTCATTCAATCTGGCTGTAATGAAATCCCTTTTTTTTACACAATCATTTTCCCTTTCTAATAGGAGTCACGTCACACTTATTAGGAAGGTCAGAGGGTTTCGAAGCTATGGCTCGGGAATTTTAAACTTGAAGTCACAGAATCTTAAATTCAGAATTCAAATCGGAAGAGGTTTCGATGTTACTTGCAGGATTCGTTATTTCACTAGAGTTTCTACAATCACGATTTGAAATCTTTCCCTGGATATATATAAAAATGATATGATTCGCCTAGATCTATTTATCATATTACATTCGATACCAGAATCTAAGAACTAAGAACAAAGAGAGAGAAAAAAAGGAAAACGGAGTTTAACTCTTCATACATAGCCAGCAAGATCGATTCCAACCGCAATTGCAGAAAATCGAAATTCTGATTTAATACCAATAGATTCAATTAAAAAATAATCACATAATGAATCTGATAAATCTAAATAGCGAAAATACAAAGTAAAACCTAGAAAAAAACAGAGACAATTTACCTTGGGAGATCGCATCGCACCAGAGAAAAGTAAAATCACATCACCAGAAGTATTGAGTGCCAAAGCCATCTGAATGACAAAATATTGCACATATATGCATGCAACACTTTTCTTTTTCTTAGCAATCCGTGGAGATCAGAAGGCCCTATTTTCTTTTATTTTCCCTCTTAATCTATTTTTTAAATTTTTTAATTTACCACTCATTCACTTTTCACTTTTTTTGAGTTTCCTTATTAATAAGCTAGTATATGCCATAAATTTCATTGTTTTCTTAAGTTTATGTTAAAGTTATGATTTTTAATATTAAATATATTTTTTAAAATGCACTTATCTTAATTCTCATTGGTCGTCGCTTGCTGACTTCAGCTTCGATATTTGGTGCCCGGGCCTTGGCGGTGGGCGAATGTCATCGAGGTGTGCAGAGAGACTATGAGTGTACCATTGTTTTGATCAATCAATCAAATACCGTTCAATCAATCAATGGAAAGTGAAATTTCCACAAACAATTAAAGATGGAGTGCTTGACCAAGCCGGCTCCCGAGTTTGACCAAGCCCGCCCTCGAACTTGTTGGGCAGCAGCAGGAGGCAAGGCAACAATATATAAGAGGGGTTGACGGTTTCCAATCGATATCCATGTTGGAAGAAAAATCCATGGAGAGAGAGGCATAGGAGCTCCAGTTACTCGGTGTCGAGGGAGACGCACTCAATATCCTTCTCCTGCAGTAAATTAGTACGCACTCTCGGTCTCACCCTGCTTCTCCCTCTCTCGTTTGCAACTCTGGTGCTATGCCTAATGCCCGGCCCTCTAGTGCTATATAATTCCAATCAGGACATTTTTTACATGGTTGATGAGCGATCGAGCCAGTCGACTCCCTTGCTGGAAATCAGTCGTTGTATACAATAATCTCGGAATCGATGGGCTTTCAACGACTGCGGAGGACGAGCAGAGTTTTTGAATTTTGGATGTTGTTGAATGCGGCAGTGATGTACACAGCGGCCTCCATCTACACGACTAACAAAGTTTCCCTTGCAAAGGATATGACCATCGTTCACAAGGTTTGGAAGCACCTGGAACTGACTCTCCTCTAGTTTTTTGCAGTCATCTTGGATCATACTACGGTGGCACGACCTACACAATGTCTTTCTTGCTACTCATCTACACTGTGGGATTTGATAAATATGTGAATTGAAGAGAGTTTCTTCTGGAAAGAATTCTAATACTCGTTGTGTTCTTCTGTGTCCTTGTGTATATAAACATGGTTGGGTACCTGGCCACCTCTATATCTGTGGTGCAAGAGCAATATTACAGCCTGGCCGCCATGCGGAAGAGGAAGTGCCTCATCAAAGGAAAATGCACAACTGTCTTGTTGTTCGTTATGATTTACTTCATATTTAGCCAAGGTTCTGGATTTTTCTGTTATGTTAGTAGGAACATATCCATTTGAGGACCCTGAAGAACCGAGGAACTTTAAAAAGACTATTCAGCGTCCCTCGAGTGTGCAGTATTCCATTCCAGATTACGTTCATATTTCTCTAGAATGTCAACACCTTCTTTCTAGGAATTTTGTAAAAATCCTACAATGAGAATATCAATTCTCCGTGGACGTGGTGGTGTTGAGTTGCCAGTTCTGTGTTTTCCCTCTCTCCGGCTCATGGATTTCATCCACCCAAACGCATGCCATGGCATCGTCCATTAGCTACACATCTATCATGTGTGCATTGGAGAGGTCGCATTGGTTTCTGCTCAAGGTTGGAGTCTCTGCTGTGAGATGCATAGATGGCCATTGTGCATCTTCCTCGTCATTTGCCATGTTTTTTGTGCTCGACCTGAGCGCTAGTGCATTGTTCACATTTGTCGAATCACTGCTTACCTACTATGCCCATGTGCTTGGTGTCTGCCATGAGCTGTGATTTGGCCTACATTGCCAGATGGGTCTACGTGCTTTTTAACACCACATAAAAAGACAAGAGCTTCCTAATTAACGAGGATGGATTCCATTACCACGTGTATAAATTTTATATATCATATTGTATTTTGTTTTTGGTATTTTTCCAATTTCAAGTGATTTTGGTAGAGTTTAAAAAGAATTTAAAATAAAAATAAAAATTCTATTTTGATGTACATTATTTGGAAGAGCAAAAAATACTTTGATTATTGCTAGAATAGATATCATATTTTTTTTTACAAAGAATCTAACATACATTGTTTATTAAAATCTATAGAGATGAACATTATAAATATTGTCACTATTATATTGCTTTTAACAAAATAATAAAATTTTGATATTTTTATTTTATATGTCAACTTTGAAAGATTCAATATCTCATAATTTTATATGTCTTTGAAAGATTCAATATCTCATAAGCCTTCAAAGTGAAATGATACCTCACTTTTCAAATTTGATCCGTACTCACTATCAATTATTGTGTATGATTTTATTGGCCTCCAACTTTGAATCCAAACCCTCTCTTGATTTCACAATTTCTAATTCTTGCAAAATTGTTACTACTTCACATTAGAATACTAGAACCACAACACTTTGGAAAATATATTTTCTTGAATGTTCAAGGTTTCGTGTTTTGGATATGCAACTCTTTAAATTAAGAGCTCTTGCATCATGTTTCACGAGTGGTTGTCTTTTTCTTTTTTTGTTTCCAATATTCTAATTAATTATTGACAACTATAAGACCTGCTAGTGGTAATGATAGCACTTCCTGCTATCTGATTAGTCGATAGTTAATTAGGCTTAGTGGGCATGCATGTTTCAATGATGGGTTATGTTCATCCTTAGAGGTTATAGAACAACATCAGGCCAGACTAACTTAGCAATGCCACTTTGAATATTTTTGGATTTAAGCATTCCGTTTCAACCACAACTTTATGGTGATTGACATGACAATACCCCTCAAACCACATCTCCTCACTGAGAGGAACTTCACAAAGTTAAAGGAACAATCACAAAAAATGCAGTAATCCAAGTGACATCTTTCAAATTTATATGCTTTTAATCATTGAAGGGGGTACACAAGCTAAGCTACATTATAGGTGTAGAATTCAATGTTAATAAATATTTTAACTATTAAGTTTATTTTTATAAATTTGTGTAGGATTTGATGATGATTCTTAAATCACAAAAATTTCATACACTAATTCACACTTTAGTTATGATCATTCAATGGTTAATAAGATCATAGTTTAAAATTAAATTATTATTATAAATATCACATTAACCATATAAAAAATTGAAAACACTAATACAATATAAAATTAATTTGATTTCAATATCCAAAATAAAATGGTATAAATATCCAAAAATAAAGTGTGTTTGGGATAGGTTAAGTGCAAATTGTATGTTTTAACAAAATTATGGTTTAACAAATTGATTTAAAAGAAGTAAAATTTACATAATATATCAAAGTATGATAAAATTTTAAGTTTCGTCATCTTATTCATTGCAGTGAACTTGAAGTTTGATGGCTAGGTAGTTTTGTGGCAAAAGAATTCCCCCCCTTATTACAATTTTGTGGCAAGAGTATCATATTTCTATAGCTTATAGCAATAGTTGTTATTGCTATTAGCAAGTGCAGGGACATTGCCCCCTCGTGGCTCTTGTTTTGTTTATATTCTTATTTTTCTTAATTTGTTAATACTAACTTCATATATTAATTATATATATATATATATATATATATATATATATATATAATAACTATACAACATATTAATATTATATATGGGTGAAAACATACGGGGAAAAAAGGTTTCATAATTTATTTATTTTATATGTGAAACGAGAAGGGGTTAGCTGAGATTATGGGGCTATTATTATTATTGTTATTATTATTATTCAAGGAGATCGGAACAAATGGATTTTTACGAAAAGGGAGGAATTATTTTTTATTCAAAATGGAGGATATTGGCCATTTCTTGCAAGCGAGGGACCCACGGGGACTTTAAAGATTTTTGAACTCGGGTGCAAAGAGAACCATGGTCAATGAATGCATATGGAGAATTAATGGAGGTTGTGAAATTGACAATTTTTAGCTAACATGACACAAAATACATGAACTTGTCGAAACTTGAATAGACTGTCGAGATGGTCAAATGACGATGGTTTTGTTGAAACAAAATATGAACACAACTAGTACAACAAGATGAAAGAAGTGACACTAACTTCAAGACATGACAATTCCAAAAGGAAAAGACGACAAATATCTAAGACTCGACTCAACCACATGTACTAGAAGAACTCATCTATCACTTGATAAACTATATGCAAGACATGATGTATTATCTAGAGATCAACTCACCACACCCAAAGCACTAATTAGAAGAGAAACCCCTAAATGAGCATCTCAATGATTCTCCTATCATCTAACACAATAGGTATCGGGATGGCCTTAAAAAAATGATTCCTTAGAAGATATATATTGAAAAATAATCCAAGTTGTGTACTATTAATGTTACAATTTACTAAATTTTAACACTACAGATGGATTTGGTATCAAATCTTTGTGTTTTCGATCCATCGCATCGTTTTTGTTTCTCTTATGTGTTCCATTCTCTTTTGAGGTGGGAAGAGTTCTTATATTTAAATTCTGGAGCATTGAATTTGTTTAAAGAGATTGCACACGCATTCACCCGCTCGCAGCGCGATCAGGCATCAAGGGTACTCCGGCGTATAGAACTTCTTCTTCGGCTTTCTCCATGTTCAACTTTAAGTTTATCTCTTCTGTTATTTCTGTCATGGATTCTTCCAACAACAACAGTTTTTACTTTCCTGAATCTGCTTCATCAAAGAAACAGAAACACACCAAGCGATGGTCATGGCTAAATAAATATTTGAACAAAACTGAGTCAGATACTTTGTATGATACTCGTGTTGTGTCTCAAGAATATGAACCACAGCCTAACTGGTCATTACCTGAAATATATGTTAGTAAAATTTATGATCTTCCTATGTTCAAGTTTCGTGCAGCCCAGTTATTTCATTTCACATCTGTGAATATACCCATATCTGTTCGTCAGTCTGTATACCAGATTCTGTTAATCAAATATGAAGATATAGCTTGGGGTTTGGAGCATGAATATAAATATATCCATATTGGTTTAATACAGTTCGGTATCAATCCTCTTGTCTGTCCCGGATTGGATACTTCCTGTTTATCATGTGTGTTAGATTCCAGGCTAAACAAGTTTGAAGATGCCTTGTTAGGAGGCTTTCGGAGTCCGTTAAATAATGGCCATGCGTGGTCTTCCCTGGTTCCTAGATATCAGGTGTCTCTCACGGACCCCTATATCAATGAATTTTTACAAGCATATATACAATTTTCTGGTTTTGATGTAGCTCCGCAATCCCAAATTACTCAGTTGCATTGTTCTCTGTGTATCCGTTTTGTTTCTACTACTATGCCTGCAATTAATCCTAAGTTGTAGAATAGAGGGCTCCAGGAAGGAGTTGTTATTGGTCTGGGAAACACTACTCCCTTCCAACTCCTATTTTCTCAGGTAACCTTACCTGAAGAATGGAATAGCACATACCAACCACTTTCTCAGAGATATCCAGAACTCCATGATGCTTCCTCCAAACAACTTCGTGTTGTCCAGCATCACGATGGTAACACTTCTCTTAGATTTTCTCCTACACAATCATTTCCTCCACCATCACCTATAATTAGTAGATCTGCTTCCCATTCTTAGTATTTACCCCGCAGATCAAACACCCCATTACGTTCATTTGCACATGTGCAACCATATGATTCTCAGCTACACCAACATATGGTTAACCACATTCAGTTTCCTTCTGCATCCTGCAAATTTTGTAAAGAAAAACATACCCCAAAAAAACAAAAAACATTTCAGTCTATTAATTCACCCTCTTCATCCTCTTCCTCTGTTGATCATAAAGGTCAGCATACTGATTGTCCTGATTGTTCTTCTTTGTTTCGAGATATTAAAAGTTTGTCTCTCCCTCGAGAAAAATATGGAAACTTGTCCCATATTTCAACAAGAAGATTAGATTCTGACAATTCCAGTCCTTCTTTTAAGGATGGTAGTTTACAGTCAAATTTTCAATTTGTTAATTTGAGAATCCCGAATGATCCTAAACCTGCAGAACAAATCCAGTTACAGAATTATGCTAACTTCTAGTCTGTATGTATAGCTCAAAACCTGGATGATGTTGCTAGATATGTTCTTGAGCTCAAGGCTCATCTGCAGACACTGCATGGATCTTTAAATCATATTTCGGATACTGTTGATTCTTTGGTTAAGAACCAAAAAGAGTAGACAGCTAGGCTGTCATATATTGAAGCTAGTCTCGATGTTATTACAAGATCTGTAGAAAATCTACAGTCAGCACTTCCATCTCCTTCTTCTCCTCCTGACTATAGTAAAATCAACCAAGGAAGCTATAAGTTCAAATATCATTCTAGTAGCTCAAGCCCCCATAAATTCCTGAAGCAGTTAAGTTCACATAGACTGCAGAGTATTCAGCATGGTGCTGAATTGGCTAGAGAAAAGTATGAATTGTTGAAACAAAGAGTTCTCTCACTTGATTGCCATGACATCAAAATGGCATCCTCCACTATCTCTATGGATTCTGAGATAGGTGAAGCCTCTAGCAACCCAAAATGAAACAGAGTTGAGTCACATTTCTTCCAAAATCAAGCTAGAACAATTTCAGGTCAAGATGTCAACCACAATAAGTTTCGCAGTCCATTCAACAAATGGACAAATGAATTAAAAAATGTAGATATCAAGATTGATTCCAAATATATGTCCAAAGGCTTTGGTAACACACTGATTATTAATTTTGATTGCTTAGAAAATGATCAGATTCTAAATCTGTTCCAAAATATCAATGCATGGGAATTCCAAAAAAAAGCAGAAAATAAAGCATCCTGGAAAGATATAGCTACACAGCTTACTTGGGCATTTACAGCAATAGAAAAGCTATGGTGGGAAAAAATTTCAGAAGAAGAAAAAGAACATTTACTAGAGGATAATGATCCTTTAGAAGTTTTGTTTCAAGCCCTTGCTCATGAATTTCTTGGTGAATTACCTCCCGTTGCATCTCATACTGCTCAATTGTACATGTCCCAGAAATTATGTGATGTCAATCTTCTTCAAGAATATTTTTGTACAATGCAGACCATGTTGTATAAAATTACTATCATCATAATGTTACCTACCTTCGCCATTATCTTGCCTCTTTTCCCAGCAAAATCCCAGTTCTTGTAAATACCTATTTGTCGGATCATCAAGTCAAGATTGAAGAGTTATCTCTTGCTAGTTTACATCAGCATGTGCTAACATCCCTCCAAAAAGAATGTGTCGCCGTGAAGACACAGAAAAATATCAAAAAATAAATTTTTGTTTCTCAGTCATCCTGTCAGCAATTTCGTGAAACTGCCAATTATGGTTGTTTCAAGCCTCGTCCACATAAAACATCTGCATGCACCTGCCATTCCAAAAAGTCTGGTGAATCCAATTCTCGATCCCATCCCAGATTCCGGTCTTCCTAAAAAAGAATATCGAAGTATCCAAAGAAACCTTTTTTTCAAAATAGGAAGAATATGTTTGTCTTTAAGAAAAGGACCCAGCCACTTTGAAAGTCTACCTGTTACATATGTGGCAAGCAAGGCCATTGGGAAAACAAGTGTCCAGAGAAGAAGACAAAGTTTCAGAATAAAATCTATGAGATTTTTATAGCAGAGTACAATCCTGTTGAGTGGGATGTAGTCCCTGAGTTACAATCATAAGATGAAGGATTCTCCATTCATGAGTCTGCAGATGAATCTGAATATAATTATAGTTCTGATGAGTTAGATCTCCATAAGCTTCCCATTAATTCTTCAGATAGCTCTGATGATGACCAAACTTTTATCAGTAATTGTTTTATGTTTTCTTTTGCTTCTCTCAAAAGTCAGATAGAAGAGTTAGAAGAAAAAAAGGCTAGTCTTTCTCCAGGCCTGGTCATAATCAGAAGAAGACTACAAGAAAAGATTGATGAGTTGACAAAAAAGTTGCTAGAACCTTCACAGTGTGTCCCTACATATGAAGGGTCAGATCCAAGCGAGGCAGATCTTCTCAGAAAAATTGTTTTCCTTGAAAACAAAGTAAAAAGAGAGAGAGAACAGTTAGCTAACTTAGCTACAAGTATACAAGGATATCTACATCAGCTAGATGAACTGAACTCTGAATATATCCAGCTAACAATGAGAAAAGCTCACATCTTTACCCCAGTTCCAGAAACAGCAAAAAGAACCAGTCCCTAAACAAAAGAGTTTAGGAGACCGGATGGTTGTCCCTATCCAGATCAAAACGGAAGGGTATAAAGCTTACGACTTTGATGCACAAGTAGATATGGGCGCCATGAACAGTTGTTGTAAATACAAAGCCATTCCAAAATATTTTTGGCAGCCTATCTCTATTCACTTCAGAGCAGTTAACAAAGAACTCATCAAGGTAAATTTTATTGCTCCAAATTTTCCTATTTTGTTAGGAAAAATCAAAACATATGTTACTTTATATTGTTTAGATATAGGAGCTGACATATTACTAGGACAAGATTTTGTCAAGAAACACCTACCAATGTCAGTTAGAGAAGATTCAGTTGATTTCACAGTCCAAGGAGCTATGACTTCCATTCCAGTAAAGTCATCTTTCACTATCAAAATTTCTCCTGAAAAGCTAGACATTGTCGAAGAATCAATCAAGGATTTGGCAAAAATAAAAAAGATTGTCAAACATGCAGACCTACATGGTCAAGAAATCCTTGTGGAAATAACTCAGAAGTTACAAAAGGAATGTACTTCTGATCATCCAGATGCCTTCTAGAAGAGAGAAAAATACTATGTCACTTTTCCATACAAACAGAATACAAAAATAAAACCTTAGAAAGCCTTAGCAAATAATATGAGTCCTATGGAGCAGCAAGCATGCAAAGAAGAAATCCAACAGTTGTTCGATAGGAAGCTGATAGAACCTTGCAAAAGTGCTTGGGATTGCCCAACATTTTATTTCAATAAGCATTCTGACCAGAAAAGAGGAAAGAAAAGATTGGTAGTTAATTATGGAGAACTGAACAAAGCTTTAGAACCAATCAGGTATCCTCTACCTCATAAAGATATAATTTTGTCAAAGATAGAAAAATCCAATGTCTTTAGTAAGTTTGATCTTAAGAGTGGTTTTTGGCAAATTGGCATAACACCAGAAGACAGGTACAAGACTGCATTCGTAGTCCCTCATGGCCAATATCAGTGGACAGTAATGCCTTTTGGCCGTAAGAATGCTCCATCAGAGTTCCAAAAAAGGATGGAAGACATTTTTCATTCTTTAGATTTTGTTATTGTATATATTGATGGTTTGCTCATTTTTAGCAGAGATATAGCTAAGCATAAGATCCATTTAGAACAATTTCATAATTTTTTTTTAAGCATGGGATTGCACTTTCATCATCCCCAGATAAGTTTGTTATTGCCAAGAATTCCATTGAATTCTTGGGCCTCCAGATTTCACAAGGAAGAATAATTCTGCAGCCACATGTTTTGCAGAAATGCTTAGAGTTTCCTGACAGATTACAAGATACTAAACAGGTTCAGCGATTCCTCGGCTGCTTGAATTATATCAGACAATTTTATCAAGCACAGGCAAAAGACACAAAGCTGTTACAGAAAAGATTAAATCCTGGCACAGAATGGATACCAGCTATGACTGACACAGTCAAAAGAATCAAAGCAAACATCCAGAAGCTTCCTCCCCTTGTTCGTCCAGTCCTAGATCTACCTTTTATTTTAGAGACTGATGCTTCTGATCAAGTTTGGACAGCTGTGTTGTTGCAGAAGCATCCAAAGAAATAGGAGGTTTGTGCTTATACTTCTGGAACATTTTCCGAAGCAGAATCCAAGTACCCATCATCACACAAAGAGATTCTTGCTGTCAAGAAGGGTATTCATCATTTCAGACTTTTCCTCAAAAGTGTCTGTTTTACAATTAGAACAGATCTTAAGCATATGTAGGGTATGCTTGGTAACAAAAGACTTCTAGAACATGGCAATGCCAGAGTTCTTAGATGGGTTGTCTGGTTGCAAGGATTTGATTTTGAGATCATCTTTAAAGCTGGAAAAGACAATCATCTTGCAGATATGCTAACCCGAGAAGGAACACCTATTAAAAACATTAATGTTTTTACTAGAGGAGAATCATCTTCATCAACCACATTAGTAGAAGATCCAGTTCTTATCTGCCATGAATGCATTTATGGGTGTGAAGAATGTTTTCACCAGCAGATCCAAAGCCTACCTTCTGAAATACAACAAAGGATCCTCCAAAGCAGATTGGATTCTCCAGAAGGACGACACAGTTATGATATAAATCTTGATAATCCTCTTCACCAGGTTAATCAAGTTAATATAATTTTTGGTTTTTTTCCTCTTCCCATCTCAGGAGTTCCACAATACTTTGCATATATTTGGGATCCTTCAATCACATGGATCGATTATTATTCCATTCATCAAATTGCTCATGCCCATGGAAAAATCACCATCTATTTTTATTGTGATGATATTATGAGTGCATATAGGTTATGGAGCCCCTAGTTAAAAATTCTCTTCTTCTTATATGTTCCACGCACTTCAGATATTGAGCATTCAAGGACATTTGGTTCACCTCAGTCTTACAGTGTGAGCTGACAGAAGGAGCTACTGCAGGTAGCGTGTTTTAGTTTGACATCCTCTGGAGAGGTGCATCTATCTCACAAACTGTTGACACAGACTATGTTTCCATATTTGTTATCAGACATGATTTCGTGGGAGAAGTTTCCATCCTGGGATATGCACTACATCGGTATTTTCAGTATTCACCTTTTTCTTCCTGTTTCCGTGAAAATCCTCCCCATTGGATCCTCATGAATATCTTGCTGTATGGTATAGCTGATCCTCGTGAAGAGGATGCTCATCTAGATGGATTTGATTCAGAAGGATTTGATTCTGATCATAGCCCACCTGGCTATTGAAATAATTGTACTTAATATTTTCTATATCTTGTCTTCTGTGGGTTCTCTAACGAATCTCCACTATGTAATAGCTTTTAGATCTATTATTGTTATACTCTGGATATTCATATCCCTCTTTATGTCATTTCTTTAGTGGGTTCTTTGGTTAAAGAATATCCATCATGTATTTATGAGCTATCCTCTAGTGCGGATGTCTCCTCGTGAGTTACCAAAAAACCTAAAGATGCTCTTGTCAGCCATGTTAAGGCATCTTCGTGCTTCGTGAGTCATTACTTTTGGTACAGACAGCTACTAGTGCTATGAAAAGTAGATTCTCCGTGTCAGTGAGTCATCGATTCTTTTATTGCAATGGACTCCTCTCACTTTGTATAAATAAGGGTGCAAGGGTTCATTCTAGGAATTTGAAGTTTTAGTGGTCTAAGTGTGAGTCTGAGGTCTCCAAATCCATCTGCAGTGTTAAAATTTAGTAAATTGTACAAACTCATTATCAAAATTATAATTTTCCATTGTCAGAATGACACAACTAAAAATGACCACATAAATGACCAATTGTTATGTGGTCATTTTTAGTTTAGTTCTTATCTCTTGACCAAATTGGTCATTTTTAGTTCAGTTCTTATCCCATGACCAAATTGGTCATTTATCTTGGTCATTTTTAGTTAGATCACTTAAAATTTCTCAATTTTTGTCATTTATCCCTTGAAAAAGTTGTGGTGACCAAATTTTTTAGTCACCTGGTCACTTATCTCTCATTTTGTATTAGTGAATATGTCCCAGCCTTCAATGCCATAGCGTTGTATTCTCACTAGAGACAGTAAGGACTCTGTCTCCTTCATTTTTACCCTCTGGAACAATAGTACTGTTACATCCATTATTAAAAGTGATTCTCAACAACTTGAATAGAGTTCCAATCCGAACTCCCCTCATCAGCACCATTGATCCTCGAACCATCTTGCATGTGTTCTTCTCAAACATAATTTTTCACACCTGCATCATCCATTTTACTTACAGTTATGAGGTTTCTAGCCAGTTTTGGAATGTGCAGAACCCCAGGAAGAGTTCTAACCCTTCCATCTTTGAGCAGTAGCTTTATCTTTCCTCGACCTATAATTTTCGCCACCAAGTTGTCTCCCAGGAATACATCACCTCCATCATACTTTTCATATTCAGAAAACCACTCCCCATGATGAGTCATATGAAAAGATGCACCTGAGTCAATCAACCACGAAACATGCTCTGCATATGTACTTGAAGATGCCAAGTACACATCTCCTCCTTCCTCTGTAGATTCTTTCCCATATGCGGATGGTGCATTATTAGATCCTCTGCTTTATCAATATTTTTGGATTTACAATCCTTCTTGTAATGCCCAGCTTTACCACACTTCCAACATTTTCGTACAGAAGGTCCTGGAGATTTAGATCTCCCTCTAGATTTAGATCTGCCACCTGAAGACTTATTTTTAGATCTGTCTCCAGGGCGACCTCTCACAAAGATTAGGTTGGTTGCGTTACTCCCAACAGCTATAACTAGACTATCCCATGAATCTGGTAGAGAGCACAACAAGCTAATACATTTTTCATCATTAATAATCGTAATACCAACAGATGTCAACTGACTTACCAGAGTATTGAAGGCATTTAGATGCTCTGACACAGAGTCTCCTTCATTCATCCTTAGAAGGTACAATTTCTTTTGAAGAAATAACTTATTTACCAGGGACTTTGACTGATACAAATTTCCCAGCTTATCCCACAGTTTCTTTGCACTGTCTTCTCCAGATACATTCACCAACACCGAATCTGAGAGGCAAAGTCGAATCATGCTCCTTGCTTTTCTTTCCAGCTTATCCCATTCTTCTTTTTCCATACCAGTGGGCATGGTAACTGGATCTACAGTGATCCATTGTTCTCTATCTACCAGAATATCTTCCATCCTGAGCTTCCATAGCTCAAAGCTCTGACCGTTAAATTTTTCAATCTCCATTCTAGAAGTGCTCGCCATTCTTTTAACAAAAGAATCACAGCTACAAAGCTCTCACTGAAACTAGGTTTATCATAGATCCAAGATGGAGCCAAACCCTTGGAAACAAAGGCGTCCCTCTGAACCCAATGATGCTTTGATACCAAATGATAGTTTTAAACCTTAACAGTGCAGTAAAAACTCATACAGATTCTTAACCATGAACAGAAAATACACAATGGCACATGCATAACACAGATATTTTCACTTGGAAACCCTCAACGGGGAAAAAACTAGCAAAACTTAGAGCCACACAACTCTTTTCATTATTATGTTTTCTCAACCATTTACAATACAATATATGGTATTTCGCAGCATCTAAAACCCTAATTCGTTTACCCGAAATTAGGTTACAACCCTAATCCCGGTAATCCCTTTACTGGGATTAGATAGAATACAATGGATTGTGGTGTACACGCACCCACCATGTGAAGAGATATAACACACCCAACACTCTGTTGAAAGTGCTAGAAACTCTTCTCTCCAATTTTCCCGTTCTTCTTGAAAACTTTCGTGAATTTCTCCAAATACTAAACAATCGTGTATTAATAAGATAAATTAGGTTTAAGTTTATCATTCTTAAGAATGTGAAAAAAACAAAATTGTAAAAGAATAAATCAATAAAGCCATAAAACAAACATTACCAAATTAACAAGGCCATAAAATAATTATTGCAAAATTAACAAAAAAATTAATTAATTTATTAAAAACAGAAAAAGCACTAACCTTGAAAGTGTTACTAAATTGCTCCAAATTAAATGATGAATAGTAGGAAATCTAAATGGCTTAGATAGCCTAGATTAGGTTTAACATTACTTGTTTTACGATTGTGGGATTAAAAAAATGAAATTAGTTACTGAATTATTATTAAATTTTTATAAGATAGGTTTAAATGAAATAATTACTAATGTTCTGAATGTGGATTAAAAAAAATGTAAATAGCCATTACTTTATTACAAATTGTATATAAAAAATGTTACGAGAAATTTTACTAGTCTTATATGTCTGGGATAGAAATATGTAATTAGTTAATACATTATTTCAAATTTTTTTATATCATAAATTCATTTTTTTACTAGTCTTATGAATGTGCGCTTTAATTTTGGGGGGGAAATTTTGAAGGAAAATTTTGGAGGGAAACATTTGGAGGGATATTTTCATTCTCATAGCTATAATATTGTTGGTTGACAATTGCACCATTCTACTTTTGGGTTAGGACTGTGGTAAAATTTTATGTCTTATCTATTAATATTTTTCTATAATTCTATCTTTTAGTGAAAAGTCATGGACTCATCTGAATTAAATTCCAATGTCAATCAAGAGTTGTATTGTTCATCTAGCCAAGATACTAGCAGTGCAAGCAATGTAATCAAGCATGTTATTCAAGAACTTCCTAATTATGAAGATTTTGAAGACACTAGTAATGAAGGGAAAGAATGTGATGATGATGAAAAGCTTCCTCCAAGTGGGGATCCTCAAGACAGTGAGCAAGATGATGACAATTTTCCTCCCAAAGAGGATTTTGATGGGACTAATGATGCTTTTTCTAAGCATGCATGTACAAATAATGTTGATGGTTTTCTTCATATCAATGATTCTAGTGGGATGAATGATGATTTTCCTTCAAGCAAGGATTTTAATGGGACCAATGATGATAGTCCTCCCAACGAGGATTTTTATGGGACTGATGATGATTTTCCTCCAAGTGAGGATTTTAATGGGACAGATGATGATTTTGGTGAGGAAGAAGACATCAATAATGGTGAAGATGATTTTCCTCCAAGCAAGGATTTCAATGGAGCTGATGATGAGTTTCCGCCAAGCGAGGATTTCTGTGGCACCGATGATGAGTTACCTCCAAGCAAGGATTTCAATGGAAATGATGGTGACTTTCCTCCAAGCGAGTATTTTAATGGCACAGGTGATGACTTTCCTCCAAGCGAGGATTTCAATGGAACAGATGATGACTTTCCTCCAAGAGAGGATTTCAATGGAACCGATGATGATTTTCCTCCGAGCGAGGAGTTCAATGGCACCGATGATGATTTTCCTCCGAGTGAAGATTTCGATGGCACCGATGATGGTTTTCCTCTGAGTGAAGATTTCAATGGAACCAATGATGATTTTCCTCTGAGTGAGGATTTCAATGGCATATATGATGATTATCCAGCGAGGATTTCAATGGCACCGATGAGCATTTTATTGACGATGTAGCCACAATGATGAAGACAGTGATTATCCTCCAAGTAAGGATGTTATAGGAACCAATGATGAAGACAATGATTCTCCTCCAAGTAAGGATTTAATAGGCACCAATGATGTCAATGTTGAATCTCAAGAGTTCCCTTTCAGTGAAGAATTTAGTGGCACAAATAGTGTTGATGGTCACATTGATCTGTCAGCAATTGATCAAATTATTAGTGATCATTACAATAATTTTCATAGTGAATTTGGTGATGAGATTTTCAATGAGGGGGGTCATATGCATCATAATGAAAACATTCATTCTAATGAGGATGTTGTTACAGACATAATGGTCCAGGAAATGCAGCGATAGAATCCAACAGAGAGCATGATTAAGTGTAGGAATAGACCTTTTTATGTCAATCCAAAGCATTCTAGTTATACAAGGTCTAGGAAAGAATTGCTCACAAGTCCAAGTTCCGTTACTCCTTTTATTTCGAGTGAGTGTTGCCACAAAAGTTGTTTGAAAATTTTAGGTTACAATTATTCCTTGGAGAAAAGGAAGATGTATTTATCAATGAACAAAAGTAAGCAAAATTCATATTTAGTGGGGTGCATGATTCCTACTAGGATAGGTTATGATTATCGCATTGGAAAAGTTATGCTTTGTAGAAAGGAATTCAAACGGATTCACTCAATTGGTAATATTCGATTATCAAGAATCCAAACAAGAATGGAAAAGGATCCTACATTTTATTCTGACGATTATCAAGGACGAATAACTAGGCCATCAACACACATTGCGATATCATGGATGCATGATTTCTTTTCCAAGCATGGAGAGAGTATGCCAAATAGAGAAATAATACACATTCTAGATAATTTCACAACGCAAGAAATCTACAGCTTATACAAGGATTATAGTCAAGGTGGTCAAGGAAATGGAAACTTCATAAGATATGCATATTTCACAAGAGTATGGAAAAAGAAGTTCAACAACGTCCGCATTCCAAAGAGGTCAAGGATGGGAGTCTGCAGTACATGTGCTTCTCTTAAAGAAAGAAGGGATAGAAAGAGGTATGTTTACAAAAACAAATTATAGATAAATGTCAATTATTCAAGCTAGTTAACAATATTTTTTGTTATATTGTTTGTAGATTCCATAATCAATGCACTGCAAGAACATCGTAGTCAGCAATCAAATGAACGAAAAAAGTTGTACAAACATCGCAAGAAGTGTTATGATGATCCACATAAGTATATGGGTTTGATAATTGATGGCATGGATCATAAAAAAACACTCTTGCCACATTTTTACTGTGTGCCAAAGAATTTAAAGGAGGAAAATTTTATTCAATTTCACTTGGTTGGGTGTATGGTTTTTAATGGTGAAATGATTCCAAGGGTTTACTTTACAGCTCCAAATATTCACAATGATGCAAATTTGACCATCACCATAATTCACCATGTCATTACTCATTGGCCTAGTGATCTTCCTGAAGTTCTATATCTACAATTGGACAACACAAGCCGATAAAACAAAAATCAGGTCGTGTTTGGTTATCTAAGCATGCTTGTTGAATTGAGAATTTTTAAAAAGGTAAAAGTTGGTTTCCTTCTTGTTGGGCATACGCATGATCATATTGATCAAATTTTCATCCATTTTGCAAGGACATTAAGGAGGAAGAAAGTCGGGAGCCTGCCATCATTGATTGAAATTGTAGGCAAAACATACCACCCAGAGCCTATTGTACAGAAATTGGAAGAAACTATTGACATGCGAATATTTCTATTTGGATCGCATGGTGAAAAAAGTTGCATAGAAAAATTTAATGACATTAGCTTTCAGCATCAATTTCATATAAAAAATATTGATGGAAAAACACTACTATGGGGCAAGAAGTACTCAACTAGAACAGAATGGGGGCCTTAATAAGGTTTGGCATTTCTGAAATTCATCCCAAATCGTCAAATGTATGCTTCAAATTTATTGTTATTGCAGTCATCTGCAGAGATTCATAATGCAAGGAGACATAGTAGAGATGTTGATTCTTCTCAATGCTTGGAAGAAATCAAAAAGTGTATCGAAGATACATATGAGTACTTTGATGTTGCAGATTCTCTTTGGTGGGAGTCTTTTTTCATGGAGCAAAGTGACATAATTTCAAAATCTAAAAATGAAGATATATATTTGAAGTCTCCATTTGCTTGGCCACAAATTTTATCAAATGAAAACGAGGTAACAAATGTTGAACCTCGAGTTGTTGATTTTTCTCAAGTAGAGGAAAGAGAAATGTATATTGGCTCTGGAAGATCATCCACAAAGCGTCGAGAGATGGAAGACCTTTACAAGGGCTCAGTACATGATATCAAGGAGGGTTGCATGATTGCAATTTTGGCTACAGATGATGCCCGTCATTATCCATTCTGGATTTCAAAATCTATGAAGGTCAATAAAGAAAGTGAAGAAGTAGTATCAGTATAAGTACATTGGTATGCAACAGATACACACCCATTTGATGGTGTGTACAAGGCAAAGATGGTGGTTGAGAAAAAGGTTTGCAGAAAGAGAAAAAGAAAGGGTCAAAAAATAAATCTCCACCGCATTGACATCTAAGTGGTTATAAAACCACATTTCTATCTACTGCTATTTCTCTACTGCATAAAGGAGAACGTTTGGACCGTAGGAAGGACAATCTTCTCCTTAAAGGAGGAACTCATTTTTTAAATAACCCTAAGGCCTAGTGCTAGATCTAACGTAGCTCTCATACCATATGAAATCCCCCATAGGGTTTCTAGATCACTTACCTATTTAGAAATATAAGTTACTTCCACAAGCCCTAATATATATGTAATATTTTAAAATTATAACAATTACAATTTAACCTCTCAAAGAAAAATATAGAATGAAAGGATTAAGATCACTTACATGTGAAGTAGACTCCCAAGAATTTTGCAAGCTCTTCGGTTCATTTTCCCAACTGATATCCTAAGTACCACTCTCCACCCAACCAATTTCCCCCAGCTATAGCTAAGAGACCCCCGAGCACTCAACCAGTAATCTAAGCTAGTAATGATTTCCCCCAGCATGGCGGGGTAAATCCACTATAGGTAAAATCCCCAACATGTAAAATCTACCACTAGGTCCCCCCTTCTCCGTGATTTCTCCCCCTTTTACTCTCCAAACCCCCAAACTCCTCCCTGCATGGATGACTCAACTTGTCATCCATGCCAGAGTGGACCCCTTTCTTCCTCCACATGTCCTATTTTCTATTAAGTTCATGTTTTTTATTAAGATTAGGTTTTCCCGATTATTCATATTATTATTATATTTACTATTAGCATTATATTAATTATTACTCAAAGTTATCATTATATTTATTATTTAAGCATTATAATTATTATATATATATATTTACTATTAGGATTATGTTTATTATTATGTAACCCATATAATTATTTTGGTAATATTATTATTATATTTATTTCTACAATTTGGTCATTCCACAAACCAACATGATAAGGTTGTCACCCCTTATTTATGAGGCCAAGATATGATTTATATTGCAATGCACATGTACGCTCTACCTACATTAGGAAAGGTTGATACCACACCACTTTGCTCAAGGGAGCACTTTGAGTATAGAGAAAAGAATGTATATTTTGTGAATGGACCAAGTGATATGTAACCTGAACAACTAATTTAACAACTCCCTCGTAAGGATATCACTAAAGAAATATGATAAGGTCATAAACTACTACATAAAACAATAGGAAGGTAATTGAGATAGGGACAAAACATTCTACTAATATTAGTGGATCTTGACTATCTAGCAGAACCCCATTAGGGTTACAAGTTAGTTGACCCAGAGGGTGGTGTATGGTAGGCACAAATGACAAAAAGCTCGAGAAGGTGTATAGATGGGGACAAGGAATGGACAGTGGTATATAAGAAGGACATATGTGTTATTAGTCAAAATCGCACTTCTCCATCTATGACGACACTACAATGTCGGTCACACAAAAGGAATTTATGGATTGGAGAGCCTTATTGGCTATAGATGCACTTGACCTGAATCATACAACCTTTTCTCCAATTCATCCATTTTTGTGATTTATCTTAGGACATAACTGCAACTCTTATATTTGCCATCTCGCGGGTCACCCGTAGGTGCTCCACTGACCATCTACAGTTTTCCCCAAAAAAGTTGCATCCGCTACTTGCTAGCAGAAGAATTTCGGGTCATTCGTTGGTTGTCAAGTATTATACCCACAGGTACCTCCTAAAATCATGAAAAAATAAAATTAAAATCGAATTAGAGTTAGTTATGGTATTTCTTTTAACTACCATACCTTCCCTAACTACTTATCTCTCAAACTTATCTTCTCAAACTTTGTTATAAATACAAGGGGAAGGATATAGGAAGAGGTGAGAACCATTTGTGTATTGAAATGCTGGAGAAATATCTGTAGAAGGAAGAGGAGAAAAGAGCCCAGGATCAGGTTTCAACAATGCTTGTTGGAGAATCAGATATATATTATTGTCATTCATATAATTAATGGAAGAGATTATCTTTTCCCATAAATTATCTTGTCTACTTCATGAATTTATTCTAGTGAATTTGTCACATTTATTTTATATATGAATTTCATATTGGATTGTTTATGTCTATGTAGTCAAAATCTTTGAGGAAGGTGTCTCCTATTTTGCAGGATTCTTACTTGGGATTGCGGATCGAAGGCTAAGAGTTTCAAGCTTATATCGAACTTATTTTATCTATGGTACTTTCACTTAACTTTTAACCCTAGTTATTGTGAAATTCTATGTCACAACAGATCTAAAGAGCTGAGGATACCTCACAAAGAAAGAATGAGCAAAAAATTTGAAGAAGAGTGCAAACTACAGTAAAAAAGAGCAGAAGAATAATAATGCAGCAAAACTCATATAGGAGCAGAATAATATCACATATTCCAATTATAGGTATAATAAACAATGATGTTACAATGGAGGGAATTCGAATCATGCAGGAGAATTCGAACCTCAGTTGGTCTAGAATAGGGATTATCACCACTAGAGTGCTCCGAAAGACTCAAAGTCAACTGAACTGAACCTAAAATTAGCTAACAGAAGTCACAATCAGTTAACTGGCTAAGAAGGTCGCAATAGTGAGTTTGTCATGCATGCCAGTCAGAAAAGGGCGCATGAGGCCACAATCAGTGGAATCAAGCCTCTAACCACCCACAAGAGTCATATAACTCAGGTGGACTGCACTGGAACACTCAGTATGTTCCTATAAAATAGGGAACTGAATGAAGTGGTCCTAAAATGATGCATGCAGGGCTCAGAAGGTGGTATATGGATCTTGGATGACATATGCACACCACTAGGGGGGGACTTACATCATCAACAACTAGGAAAGATAAATAATGCTAGGTAGGAAATATCCTAACACCCCTCCTTAATCCATACTTTGCATCGTGGGCCCTGGTTATTAAGATCAAAGTTCACCCATACAATCAAATAAATGATAAAAAATAAAGAACTATCCATGAACCAAGGAAATAGGGAAAAACCTCATGGGAAAAATACCCCCCCTCAAAAAGAACATCATTAGGGAACTCAAAGAACCTTCATGCTAAGCATAGAAGGAAAAAAATTTCCTCAGTGAAAGCCTTTGAAAAAATATTGGCAAGCTGCTCCTCTGTAGGATATAAATGCAGGTGCTATATCTAGATCTGGTCCTCTGATGTGCCTCCCACTGTGTAGAAGTTGTATTTGTCAAAAAAATTCTTTCAAGAACCCTGCTTTCTACTGGAGCGAATGGCTCATTGTGGTCCAAATAATTAACCTTTGAGTACCTTTTGTCATACAATGGATATTGTTTCCTGGTTGTAGATCCCCCATGGAAATTCTCTTCAAGAGATTGTGGATCCAACCCCACCATCATGCAGCACCTCTCTGAGATAAGTGGATCTGCGTGACATAGTGCAAGTTTTGCATGATACTGAGATCTGGTGGTTCTATGGTCAGATGGATCCCCAACCATGTTCCCATAAGCTACAAGGACTTTGTGAGCCCATATTGGCCTTGGCCATGGATTGGGAGCATGTGTTGGATCTGGATTTGAATCTGAATCTCCTTGAACTTTATTCTCAACAATGAGATCTTGATCCTCATCTTCATTAGAAGAGGTATCACTCTGATCTTCATCGGATTCCGATGGAGTAGGCAGAGAGTATGGAAAAAAATGTGATAATTCATATTCCTTGGAGGCATGGTTTGCAAACCCTTTCTCTATAATCTTCCCAGTGGAGATCTCTGCAATCTCAACTGTGTCAGGACTGAAGACCACTTTATTCGGTGAACCTGTGTGATTCATCTGATATATAGAAAACAAATTTGCTGACAAAGAAGGTACAAATAGAGATCTAGAGAAGAAAATGATTATCTGGAGGAAACCGTGTGGTTGAAGGCTCCTAAATCTATGAGGAGGGATTTTGATTTTGAAAATACAGCCTTCAGTGCATGGCAACTCTCATGACCATCAGAATCACTTCCAGAATTAGTCTCTCTTGCACCTTTTGGGAGGGAAATGTTGTGTTGTTCAAGAAGCTTGGTCATCTGATCTATCGTCTTCTGCATGCAATATATATCTGGGTGGTTTCCTTTCTTACAATAGGAACACTTGGATTTCTCAAATCCCTTATGTTTTTCCTTCGTATATATGGAGGCTCCTTCTGATGGACTTGACTTGGAATTCTTCCTTGGTTCAAATTTCCTATTATCCTTTCCTTTGTGCTTCCCCTTCCCATTTGCACTTTTTGCTTCTCTATCCATAAGAGCTTGATCTTTGGAGGCTTGCAAGCCACCCATCTGTATCATCTTATCTTGTTCTTGGATGAGAGATTCAGTGAAAACATCTAAGGAGGGCATCTTCCAACCAGGGATTGACATTCGCCCAAAATGGAAGGTAGAGACAAAGATAGAGAACTCAAGACCTAGCTTGCTTGGAATGGGTAGCACCAGCTGCTGATCCTTCTTTGCAATGCCACACTGTTTGAATTGCATAACCAGAGCTTTGAATTTTGAAAATAATTGTTGAATGGCCTCAAAATTGCTTGGCTATAGAGCAATCAACTCATTTTCCAGGATATGACCTCTTAGCTCATCTTGTTTTCCGGTGAGGGTCTCCAACTTCAACCATAAATCTTTTGGATTCTTCAATATTTTGATGTGGAAGAGTAGATCTCTGGAAATATGAATATACATGAAAGCAAGTGATTCATCCAATCTATTCATATACTTTGTTTTCTCCACAGCTGATGTTGGTTCGGGATCCTTCCCCATTGTCACCTTGTACAGTGATTTTTTTAGCAATACCATCTCCATATCATCCCTCCAATCAAGATAATTGAAGGGTGTCAAGATCCTGGGAGAGAGAGGAGAGTTCGAATTTTCCATTACAACTACTAGAGAGAATACAAGGTGAAACTGCTGCTACTGCAGAAAAAATTTTGCAACTGCAGAAAACTATTGTAATTGTTGCAACTGCAGAAAATTGTTGTAACTGCTGCACTCAAAAACTTTGAATAACCTGCAAAAAAATATCAATAAGGAGGTATACTACTACTTAGCACTGTTTTAGGATAGTTGGAACTTTTATCTGGATCCTTCACACCTGGATAGGCCTCATTGGATTTCTCCAATGAATTCAATGCAATGGCACTAGGATTTGTTGTGGAAATCCAAAGGATTCTGGTGCACTACCGGAAGAATTTGCTCAACCTATTCGCTCAAATGGATCTGATACCATGTGAAATTATATGTCACATCATATCTAAAGAGATGAGGATACCTCACAAAGAAAGAATGAGCAAAAAAATTGAAGAAGAGTGAAAACTGCAGTAAAAAACAGCAGAAGAGTAATAATGCAGCAGAACTCAGATAGGAGAAGAATAATATCACATGTTCCATTTATCAGTATAATAAACAATGATGTTACAATGGAGAGAATACGAATCATGCAGGATAATTTGAACCTCAGTTGATCTAGCATAGGGATTATCACCACTAGAGTGCTCCAGAAGACTCAAAGTCAACTGAACTGAACCTAAAATCAGCTAATTGAAGTCACAATCAGTTAAATGACTAAGGGGGGTGCAATAGTGAGTCTATCATGCATGCCAGTCAAAAAAGGGTGCATGAGGCCACAATCAGTGGCATATGGATCTCTAACCCCCCACAAGAGTCAGATAAATCAGGTGGACTTTACTGGAACACTTAGTAGATTCCTATAAAATAGGGAACTGACTGAAGTGGTCCTAAAATGATGCATGCAGGGCTCAGAAGGTGGTATGGATCCTGGATTACATATGCACATCACTAGGGGGGAAATGACATCATCAACAACTAGGAAAAATAAATAATGCTAGGTAGGACAAGGATGGAGTATTGAAATATCATAACAGTTATTCTTCGTTAAATAAAGGTCTTTTCAATGTATGCTTACCAATTGTTTAGATTTTGTAACTTCTCATTAGTATGTTGGTGATCTCTATAAATTTCCCAGTCACAGGTTAAAATACCGAACAAGAGAACTGGCGACTCCGCTAGGGAATTTTTTCTGTTGCTCTGGGAATCCTTGTATGGGATTTTTATTCAGTTAAAGTTAGTTCTAGAGTTTTTTGGAAGGGTTTGCAGAGGGTATAGACCCTTTTTTAATACTTAGACTTGATTCTTTTTAAATTTTCCCTTATTTTTAAAAACAAATTGAAATAGACTCACGAATGCAAGTATATACAGTCGCGATTTTCCCTGATACCCGCGATTTTCCTGTGTTGCACCCACAAGTTGTTGTACTTACAGTCGCAGGTACCCCTGTAGGATTTGGTCTTGCTCCTAGGGTTGAACTTTGTGTTCTTTGCTTTAATTTCTTATGAATTTTTTTCTTTTAATTGGATCATTCTATCCTGTTGTTAGTCTTTGTTTGAGTCTTCTTACTCTTCCTTGATATCTTTTTGGTCTTATTTTACTTGTTGAGGGTGTGCCTAGGTATTTCGAGTTCTATTTTTGGTTGGTAGACACTTGGAATGATCTCTTATGATCACTAACATAATTGAAAGCAGTCAGATATCTTGAAAAAGAGTCATTGTTTTCTTCTTCTTGTCGGTTGGTTTTGAAGTGTCCTTATGCCAAGTTAGTTACTTCTTTGTCTTGATTGAGGTAAATATTTGAACTTGTTATTTTCAAAATTCTTTGAGGATATTTTCCTGCCTCTTATAGGTTTAGGTCCAACTTGTATACACTTGAATTTTCGGAGACTTTTTTTACTTGTTCATATCTAGTTTTTCTTCTCTTGTTTAAAAAGAAAATTGCAAAAAAAGAACAAGTTTTTTCCCTTACAAAGAGAATTTGTTTCTTTTCAAAAGCAGTAATAGTTGCATGCAATGATATTTGAAAAAGAAAAGAAAAAAATTGAATTTTACTTAGGTTTACTTTATTAGCATTCTGGCTTTAGAAAGATGTAAACGAAAAGAGAAAAAGAAGTAAAAGTAGTTGCACATTTTATTACACATTTTTCTTTTCAGCCATTAACCACTTCACGCACACATACACTACCTTTGAGTAACAACAGCCCTAAAAAGAACTTTAAATATAAAATTTAGTAGTAAATTTTCTTTTTTAGGCTCGTACACCAACTAGCTTAGGTTAGTGCTTTGGATTAGGTTGATTTAACTATCCAAAGAATTTAACCTCAAATTGTAGTGGCTTGTCATTAGGTAAATCCACCTCTGTAGAAGGTGAACCAAGAAGCTCCACTCACACTGGATTTAAGCACAAGGTCGTGAGAGATTTATTAGTTGGAGATACCCCTCCATTATTTGATCGAAAATCTACCAGAGTCAGTACACATATGGGGATATACTAGTACCTTTTGGTGCTTTTGGATTTCAAGCTCAGTTACCCTACCCGTGCATGTTGATTCAACCTGCGGCTATCCCCCTATAATCTCTCTATAGTGTTGGTAGCCTTAGTATCCAAGAATTTTAGGGCTCTACACAGGTGGTAGTGGAAGGATATTTCCATTACACCTAGGATAGATTCAGGAGAAAATCCTCTGCAGCTCTTTGGGAAGGATATTGGGTGATTCAAGTGCTTGGTCCCATCATGTCTATATTGTGGACCCAGGATAATTGTTCTTCGTCACTTCACCGGTATGTTATGGGCCCTCATCATCCCAGACTCTCCTTTGGAAGATTATCTTCTTTCCTGGTTTGGATAAATATAGGCATTTTTAGTTGTGTGCCGATTGTTTACTTTTGTTCTAGCTAGACCTAGATTTTACTTACTTAGAAATTTTCTTGTAGCTATGGAGGACCAACCTCCCCATAGGTCAAGAAGGTTTCAAAACCTTCCTCCACTCACTTTGGAGCCTGCACCACAACCTTAGCGGAGTAGAACAAACTCAAGCAGTTAATTTGAACCAACCGGTATGACTGAACCCCCTACGGAAGCTCAACTTATTACTCAAACTTTTATGGTCCCACAGACCATCGATCTTGAAGAATTTCAAACTGAAGACTTTGCGAGACCCTTTAACCCTCCTTTAACTGGACCTGGCAATCAGGTGTTAGTGAGAGTCATCTCTTTAGGTTTACCCGAGCTAAGTGGGTATAGGTTTACACCTAGATATACTATGGACAATATAGGGGATGAATAAGGAGTTCCACACACTCCCACAGCTGCTATTATGCTAGGATTTTTTTCTCCTCCTCATATAAACACTCTGATACCTAGTTCGTTGCAGATGTCTTATGCTCTGATCACTTCACTAAATTTTAATACAGGATCCTCAGGTTCGTCAACCACTCAGATTGCGTCTACTTCTATACCGTTTAGATAAATTGTTGGTTCATCTAATTTCCCTTTCACTAGGATACCCACGGTATCATTTTCATCATCCCCATTTCTTCAACAGTTCCAGGCCAACCCTACTAGTTCAACTCATTTTACTCATGTATTCCCTTGGCATGGAGGGAATATTACACCTTCAGCATGATTTGTAGGCTCGATTCCTATCCCCTCCATTGCAAATTTTCTGAGTTCAAACCCCTTTACAAGTTATAATTGGAAATACTCAAATGTTCAAACTTCCAACATACCTATAGGGAACACTCCTTTTTCATTTTTTGGTGGAGGAGGAAGTAATGTTTATACTTCAAATCCTTTTGGAGGCATCTATACTCAGCCGCAATGGAGTGGACCTCAAGGGATAAATCCATTGGCTTACAAATGGAGCACTTTTCAAAACACATTCTCATCACAACCAATGGCTGGGGGCAACCCCAACCAACCTTACGGGAGTTATGGTTCAGGTAGTTTTCCTTACCAGATTCCCCGAACTCATACGCCATCGGCTAGGCCTCGCTTACCCTTTCTGGATTGAATTTTCCAGATATTTCAAAGCTTATGAATGACTCGTCACCCAATGCGTCATGATCCCACCCGGCCTCCAGTCCCAACCAAACTTCCTTTGGACATTCCTAAGTTTGAAGGTAAAACTGGTGAAGATCTAGGGGACCACGCTACCACATTTCATTTATGGTGTTCTTCTAACTCATTGAACTATGACTTGATTTGGTTAAGGCTCTTACAAAGAACCTTAACCAGTGTTGTGGCTAAATGGTAAATTGAGTTACTAGCCTCAACTTGTCATAACTTTTATGATTTAGCGACAATATTTATGAACCACTTCCAAATTCTTGTTCGATGTGATGCCGCCACAAATATTCTATTGACATTTAGGAAGAATAAGGCCACTCACATATCTGATCATATTCAGGAGTGGAGAAGAAGGAAGAGGCTCATTAAAGATGAGATTCCCCTGGAATTCCTACTGGAGTGGTTTTTGAAATCACAATTACCTTACATCTCTAAATATGTCTTGACTTCCGGGGTTACCTCAGAAGAGGAAGCCATTTTAAGAACCCAGAAGTTATATTTGATTTATGTTGAGTCTGGGATTCTCTATGAAATCATTCTAGTTGCGCCAAGGTCAAACATTGATCCTTGTAAACCCAAACATGGAGCACATGCCGATGGCATTGTGGGTTCAACTAACTCATCTATCATAGAATATTTGGATAAACAAGTCCGTGAAGTTTCTATAAATCACTCTACAGCAAAGGAAACTATGGTTGCATCCTCCCCTTCTTAAATGGAAATTGTACACAATGTGCAGTTAAAACAAAACGGTCCTGGGTATCCCAGTGGAAAGAAGAAGGGAAATAAGGGGGACGGAAACCAACACAATCCCAAAAACACATAGAATGTCTAGGAGGGAAAGAGAGAAAAGAAGAAGGTGAACATACCTTGCAAACTTTGCAAAGAATATCACCTGACTCACCAATTCCCTCTGATTGATGAATCCCAGAAGCTGTTGAACCAAAAGAAACCTGCTATCCTGAAGGATCCTTTTCCCAAGGAACAAAACTCAGCTTCTGGTGACTCTAATACTAGGGGCACTCATATTTACATGCCATCTAATCAATCCTATATAAATATGGTTAGCTCAGATACTTTGTTGCAAATGAGAGAAAAGAATTATACCTTGGATCTCCCGCTAAAAAATAAAGAAATCCACGAGACGTCTGCTCCTCTTCATATTGAGATATGTGTAGACCCTATGCCTAAGATATCGAAAGGTATCTATAAGCGTGCATTGAAAAACCCTAATGCATGGGATTCTCCTAACTACTCATTTGTAGAGGACCTAGCCCAAACTCTATGTGCCATGTCTGATCTAGAAGTCTTGTAAAGCTACCCATCGTAGCGAAATGCACTTCTGTTGGCAATAGTAAGTGTGGATTCATCAAGTATGTTGGAAAGGTTTGATATGTCCAACATCAAGCCCTGGTTTCTGTATCACATGGCCTTCCAGATTGAAGTAATCCATGGTTCTAAAACCATTGGATGAACAGTGGTAGATGAAGGCGCGTCTACTTGCGTAATTTCCATTTCTTACTGACGAGCTTTAGGATCTCCTAAGTTATTCCCTTCAACTATATTTCTTACCGATTTTGATGGAATATCTTTCCATCCACACGAGATATTACATTCTTTTGAGATCCACCTAGTAGGAAAAATAGTGTCAGTGGAGGTTGAGGTTGTAAATGCTTCTCTCTATTATAATATGCTATTGGGAAGAAGATGGGCGTACGTGATGCAAGATATCCCTTCGTCCGTTTTTCGGGTACTGATGTTTCCTCATGAAGGAAATATCGTCATAATCGACCAACTCTCCTTCTCCTGGAAAAACAATACAACCTCTTCGGAATCTAATATTCCGTTGATTGATCAGGCATGTCCTCCCAGTGAGAGTTTGGGAGTAGGTTTGTACTCATTACTTATGGGCACTTTCGATTTACCTGCTCCCGTGAATTATGTTAGTTTAATGAGTGGTCCAAACACTACCACATCATCTAAGGAGGTATTCACAGTTATTAAAACAACTGATGCTTGGATCCTTCCCACTCATAATGAACCATTTGTGCTCCTAACTATCGCAGAAGTGACTTATCAAACTTCACGAGACTTTGCGATAGATTTCATCTTGACTCCCTCAATATCCACAAATTCAGATGTAGATTATGCACCTACATGGGAAATAGACTCTGTTGATAGGTCTTGATAAACCTTGGGAACAAATGCATCATAGATCTTATTTTCTTCCAAATCTAAACAGAATTGAGAATGGATAGCTTACACCAACATAAATAGCCCTAGTACTTTTTGCATAGGACTTAGAGTTGGCCCTGTCCTTGACATGTTTTGCTGCTGTACACATTCCCATGCAGTTGGCAGAACCTTAATATCCCAAATCCTTAATCCTGGAGTCATTTAATTGTGCCTTTGACCAATTCTTTTCTAACTAGTTTCCTATTTGTCAAAGTTGTGTTGTTAAGTTGTAATAAGGAATCCAATGGAAGTAATATTGAAAAACCTTCCGCATCTACATTGCATATTCCCTCGCCACAAGGTCCTCTCATTATTGCGAAACCTTCCCTTGATTCATTGTTGTGTCCACCCAAGAGCACGATTAGAAAAGTTGTTTTCAATCCCAATGCTCGGGATGATCGAAACTACAACATTGTACAGGACCTAGCGCAAGCTCCTTGTGCTATGTTGATGTTGGAAGTCTTATAAAACTGTACCAATCAGCGTAAGACTCTCCTCGCTTCTATCGACATTGTAGACCCTGATTCCTCAAATACCATTATGTTCCGACTCGAGTACTTCAAACCGAGGATTTTCTACCAACTTGTGTTCCAAATTGTTACCAACTTCGCTGGGAAAAACATCCATCGTACTATCATAGACGAAGGAGCCTCCACCTCGGTAATTTTGTTATCCTGTTGATGAGCCATAGGCTCTCCTGAGTTGAACCGTTCCCCTACCACTTTGAAAGAATTTGACGGTCATGGATTCCAACCACAGGGGTTGTTACAAGCTTTGGAAATTGAGCTGGGGAGCAATACCGTTTCCATTAAAGTGGAGGTAGTCACCGCCCCATTGGATTATAACTTATTCCTTGGTCTTAATTGGTTTTATGCCATGATTGTGGTCTCATCATCTATATTCTACATCATACAAATTCCCCACCAAGGGAATATTGTCACCATCAACCAATTGGAATTTTGTACACTGGACACCACTACTCATCCTGCAGAAAATGTGCCACTCTTAGGACATTCGTCGCAGATATATGAGAGTGTGGGGGTAGGACTCCTTAAATATTCATCCCTCATGGGAGTCTTTCCATCACCAGATCCTCCTTCCCATGTTTCCATGGTGACATGATTTCTTCTATGATCCCCTCACCATCCCACTCCATTGACCAATGGATCATGCCTGATCTTGATAAGTTGGACTCGATTGGAGATGTTATGCCTCTAACACCAGCGGAATCTATTTACAAGGCTGTCCAATCGGCACCTAATGCTCACTTTTCAGTGGCATATTCTTCTTGTTATCCACCCTTACAGTGGATCTCATGCCAACCCAATCCTCTACTCCAGACTTTTCATTCCAATGAGTCCATCATGGAGATAATGAGCGTGGATGAACCCCCATGGGAAGACCTCCACCATCGATCGTCTTTCCTCCCACCGCTAGATTCCGTGGAGAACCACATTTAAACAATCATCTCTCTAGATGTCTTTCCCTACCCCCAGTATCCTATCCTCACTTGTGATACGATAACTGAGGGTAACTTGGAAAACATTACGCCCACATTTCCGATCGACATCTCGGCCACACCTGGAATCATGGACCATATTCGTATAGGCCAAAACTGCTCTCCCGAAGAGATTACCTCATATACGGCCTTATTCAAACAATTTTGCAACGTATTTGTATGGAGCTACGAGGAAATGCCCGGGATTGATCCCGCTATTATTGTACATGAGATCCAAACATATCGCGATGCTAAACACATCCAACAAAAATTACGTCCAGTGCACCCCTGGAAAACTGCAGCTATAAAGGATGAAATTGAAAAGTTGTTGAAGGTTGGTTTCATTTATCCTGTTCCCTTGAAATAATAGGTCTCTAATGTCGTCCCCGTTACCAAAAAATAGGGCACCATTAGGGTTTGCATCGATTACAGGGATCTAAATAAGGCTTGTCCCAAGGACAACTACCCTACCTCGTTTATCGACCAAATCATTGACAACTGTGCCGGAAGTTTCATCTTCTCATTCATGGATGGCTTTTTTGGCTATAATCAGATTGAGATCCACCCGGCCAATCAACATAAAAATGCTTTCATATGCCCGTGGGGTACATTTTCATATCGCAAACTCCCTTTTGTCCTTAAAAATGATGGTGCTACATTCCAGCGGGCTATGTCGTATGCTTTCCATGACATGAAGGACTTTGTAGAACCATATCTCGGCAATCTCCTTGCCCATTCGAATCATTGTGAGTTCCACATTGATCATCTGATGGCAGTATTCCTTAGATGTAGGCGGTATAATATCCATCTAAACCCTCACAAGTGCATATTCTGTGTCGAGTCTGGACGCCTCATAGGCTTCATCATTTCGAAAGATGGGATCTACATTAATCCCTTGAAGGTAGAAGCCATTGTTTCTCTACCAGCCCCAATGGATATACCAGAACTACAAAGTTTGCAAGGGAAGGAAAACTACTTAAGGCGCTTCATGTGTAATTTCGCCAAGAAAACTCAGGGATACATGCGATTGTTAAAGAAGGACGTCCCGTTCATTTGGTATGACTCTGCTCAGCAGTCCTTCGATAACTAAAATATGCTATCACCCATGCACCTGTGCTACAACCACCCAATTACACCAAGGATTACATCCTTTATATTGTTGCTTCCACCACCACCATTGCTATGGTCTTAGTTCAGCAGGATAGTAACGCCCAGGAACACGTGATTTACTACCTTAGTAAGGGTCTTATTAACTCTAAATTGCAGTATTCACATGTCAAGAAACTAGCTCTTGCAGCTCTCATTGTTGTCCAAAATTTCCACCATTATATCCTCATCCACACTACCACCATCATTTTCGACTCTAACCCCATGTATCACGTGCTTATACGTCAAGTAATGGGGACAATTATTCGCGTTGGATCGTAATTCTTCAAGAATTCGACCTCCAATTTCAGAAGGCCAAGTCTAAAAACTATTTGGTTTTCACGAAGCTTATTTGAGATATTCCCCATACTGATCTAGGAACTGATCCCATTGAATCCCTCCCTAAGGAGTCTTTGTTTCTCATCAGTACTTCTGACCCATGGTATGGAGACATCACTTTGTATCTCCAAACCCAACATTCCAATCCCCATTTATCTCGTGACGACTGTCGTCGTGTGTGTCACCACGCAAAGTACTACCTAATCATTGGTGATAGCTTATACCCTCGTGGTGTTGATTCTATCCTCTGACAATGCTTAGCTCATGAATAGGTTGAACACGTTATGGATTATTGTCACTCAGGGGCATGTGGCAGCCATGTTTCTGGGATGGCTATAGCTCAGAAAATACTACACTCTGGATACTATTATCCTTCCATATTTAAATATTGTATTGAATTCATCAAGAAGTGTCCTCCTTGCCATATTTTTCATCATAAAAAGTGCTCTCACCTAGCCCCACTACATCTATTTATTGTCGTTAGCCCCTTTTCCAAATGGGGCATAGATTTCATGCATTGTAATCCTACCTCGGTCGGGGGGCATATTTACATCATCATTTCTGTTGACTACTTTACCAAGTGGGTCGAGGCCACGCCTACTTTCAATGAAGATGGAAAAAATGTTGCATTCTTTATGTTTAATCACATCATTGCACGATTCGGATTTCCTCAGGCCATCATCACTCATCATGGAAGGCATTTTCAGAACAAGATGGTGGACGAATTAATCTCCAAGTTGGGTTTTCGACATGAGAACTCAACTCCATATTACCCACAGTCCAATGGACAAGTAGTGGCCATCAATAAGGTCTTGAAAACCATGATCCAACGCATGGTGGGTACACATAGTTATAACTAGCACAATATGTTTTTTTTAGCCCTATGGGCATATAGAACTTCCATTAAAACTGCCACCGGATTCACACCTTTCCAATTATTCTACAGACTGGAGGTAGTCTTACCTATTGAGCGCGAGATTCCGTCATTGAAACTTTCATTTGAACTTCTATCAAACACCACCGCCGAGGAAGAACGTTTTTGGTATTTGGCTAAACTCAATGAAACCCGCTGTGATGCATCCATTGTGAATGAAGCACATAAGAAGCGCATCATCTCCTAGTATGACAAATCAGTCAAACCTCGTATCTTTAACGAGGGAGATTTGGTCCTCGCCTACAACCAAAAACATGATATGCTGGGGGTAAAGAAACCCGATTCCATGTGGCACGGTCCATATGTAGTTAAGCACGTTTTGGAGAAGGTAGCATATGAACTAGAAGACTATGACGGGATATATTTAGGAGAGCCTCACAATGGACTCTTCCTGAAGTGGTACTATGCCTAAGTCTTTTATGCATTAGTACTATGTATATATTGTACATGATGTGCGTTTTGTGTGGTGTCACGCTTTACTTTGAGTGTGTTAAGATCTTTTCTGTACGCTTATACCATGTTCCAGTCGGCATACCCTTAGTCTCACTTTGGAAGCATGGGTACTATATTCCCCTACTGGAGAGTTCATTAGTTCAAGGGGAAGTTGTCTAGGATGTGCAACAAACAATGCCACTGAGTACCATGCGGTGATTAGAGTGTTGACCAATGCTCTTTCCCTATGGTATGGATCACATTTTCGTCCACCGTTACTCACAATTAGTGGTATCCCATATTAATCATGTCTACTCTATCCGTGATCCCATGTTATTCTGTCTATTCCAACGAGTACATCTCTTGGAGAGGTCTTTTGAATTCATTTAATACCTGCATATCTCTACAGACATGAACATCGTTGTTGACTCCATGGCCAATTTCATATTGGATTGGTACATTGCACATTCATAAAACATTCTATCAAATAGATGCATAACATGTAAATTATCTATAGTACAAGTTCAACATACACAAGATCCCACAATCATCAATGAAACACAATATATAAAGCTATGAATAGTGTTTTGTATATATATATATCATCATGTTTGTATAATACAAAAATGTAGTACTGGTACAAAATCTGAATTATATGAGCTTTCAGTAGGTCATAAATACAAAAAATATAAAGCTCGTAGCTTTCAGTACATGCATATCACATGAGCTAATCCTTAGGACGCTCATGATCACAAATGATGGCCCTAGATAATCTATGGAGCAGTGGACCAAAACGTGTCGAAACCCCTGCAGTCTAGCGTTGGTAATGACGAGGTAGATCGTCTATAGAAGTGTCTAGTATATCCAACGTCAATATCTGGAGGTTCTCCTCCAGCTCAGTTAACTCCTTGGCCTCATCCTGGTGTGCAACAACTATGTGACTTACCACCACTCTCTGCTCGATTGGAGAAGCACCCAATGGTCGAACCAGATCAACATCTGCACAAACCATATGCAAACTATCAGTACTACTCCAAAAACAATAAAATCATAAAATGAAAAACACAATAGAGTTGTCGTTCTTACCTAGGTTTCCCCATTTCTACCCCTCAGACAAAGCTAAGTCTGGGTCACCTCAAAATTTTTTGCCCGCATATGGGTAATGCTCGACCATGAGGAGTTTCCCTTGCAACCACCTGAAGAACGCGGAACCATAACTGATGATGGGGCCCCCAGCTCCATGGCGGGCCATAACCTTGAACCAATGTACCATATGAGGATCCCTAAGATCCAGATCCTCTATATCCACCTGAGGACGTAGCAGCAGGACTCGTTCCAAGAAGAACGAGACTACAATCGAACCACATCCAAACAGTTTCATCTCACCTCGACGACACTTCATGAGCTGATATCTAAGATTTGCGAGGAGTCCCTTGCACTTGTTGAACACGGTTGGGTCCATACACTCTACTGCACACAACATATGTGCCTTTGTGTCTTGATGGGTATCCCTACTCCCCGCCACTCTCTCTATGGTAATGAGTATTTTGCACAATGGTCGTTCCCTCACAACCTTGATTGCAATTTTCCCAGCAAGCATCTGAGTACCGGGTGTACAAAACTAAGCCACTAGGCGCTCTTTCTGGATTAGTCACTTCCATGTGGCCCTGATAGAAAAACTGGGGCACCCCGTCTAGACATCCCTATTGAGAAATAGATGTCTTCTACATCTATAGTCAGCGTATGAACTCCAACTCGGAAGTGATGTTTCTCTCGATCCCATAATCTAATCAAATACTCCAGCAACGACACTTGGGCTCTCATGCCCTGGATGTGAAAGAATTTTAGCCAACCACATTGTTGAAGCGCATTTTTGGAATGAGGATCATTTTCCGCTTGGGAATCCTCCATTTCATGCTCTCTTTCTTTCCACTGAACCATTTTGGTGACCCAAACCTATCCAAACAACATTTAAATAAGCATTAGAACCTTGCTATGCCTTTGGACTTGGATTTTTTAAGCACATTTCTTAGTTTTATGGGTCATATTGCACCGACGCACCCTGTCAATTCATGCAGTGCGCTAGCAACGCTCCCCACCCATAAGGGAAGTGCATCAGAGATCCCTAGATGCACTTCCTGCAAGGGGAAAGTGATTCTCCCAGAGGGCACACAATCCCCCCATTCTACAAAATCAAAAACCCAAAAAATGAAAGTTAAATGCAAATATAATCCACTACAATTGAAGGGGACAAGGTTTAGGCCTACCTGACGCCGATGGTGTCGATGACGACTGGCTGAAACTCCCGCAATTGGTGCTTGAAAATCGACTCCAAATGGTGTTTTCAATCCTCCCAATTTTTTAAAAACTAATGGTAACTAATTTTTACTATTTGGCCCTTTTTATATCAAAATTGGAATATTCTTGTTTTGGTTTATTCTTTTATGGGTTAATTTTTCCTTATAGTTGGTGATATTTTTGCATCTGAACACCTAATTTGTCATTTTGACCTAGTTTTTGGAGTCTACAGGTAAAGTAAAGAAACATTATAACTTTTCGGTGACTATTGTGGTCTTTTCATGCTTGTTATCAAGTGTGAACAGCTTTTTAGCATTTTTGTGTTATTATGCCGCTCATTAAAATCGATCATTAATGGCACCAAGCTTACTCTTGGTTCTTTCTCGTGCTCGTAAAGCGATGAGAATAAGTCATCGAGTTATCTTTTATCACTTTTTCTGGATCGTAAAACTCCCACGAAAAAGGAAACCCTTGGGGTTCCTCTTTAAGCTCTTTTCAGACTCCCTAAATATGAAAAGATCGCCAAGCAAACTTGATGCTTTTATGCTTGTAAAAGTATTTGAATGATTGCCTTCTTGGTGATATTTTACTCCCTTTTCGGACCAGGAAGTGCTATTTACGAAAAAGGAGCGCTCTATTTAACCATGACTGGAAGAGTTCTTTTCACATTGTTTTATCCTTTTTCAGGTGAAGAGACTAACCTTTACGAAAAAGAACCTTTGGAATCTTCTTTAGTTCTTTTCAGACTCTCTAAACATGAAATAACGTTGAGTTTACCTTCCTTAGACTCGTTAAAAACTGACATTGAAGGGCCCGTTTTGGGACGAACCCCTCCTATATCAGGTTCATAAAAAATTTGGGATTGGACTCGTCCGAAGGATGATATATACCGAGCAACTGTTACCCTTCTCAATCTCGTTAAAAAACAAAAGAGGTACTCATCGATCATGATGGGGATAAGGAAAGAATTTGTGTTTCATTGGAGTTATGGTAGTACTTAGTCACTCTTGAACATGGCACTTGTCTGCATATGCATTTAGTACTTGGGTAATCTATTTATCTTCAGGTCACATCAATCCCATGAGTCCTTTTATTCCTTTGGGCCATCCAAAGAATGATTCCACGGTTAGTCGCATTAGGGGTTGATATCATTCTCGTTATCTCAATAATTCCAAGTCATGCCATGCCCATGTTCAAGAGATGTCTCTTCGTCGATTGACTATCTACAGTCAGTCTACCTTCTATCATGTTAGTTTCCCTTGAGTTAGTCTCACATTGCTCTACAGTCCGATTAACCCCAAAAACACCTTTGATCTCGTTTCTCGTCGATGATGGGGGATACATCATGGCCCTGCTTCGACGGATTCATCCTTGTCAACTTCAAATCATCATCCAAGGATTGAATATAGAAACCAATCAAGTACCTTGGGCCTGTATGCCTTAATGGAAGGTTACCTCACTTTCAACAGGAGTTCACATCATCGACTCTTGATTGAAAGATTCCATCGAGTGTTGGACCTCAGCTCATTGATTCACATTCGATTCAATAGTTTGTACCATGATACCCTGGGAATCATTGACATTAGTGGTGATTTCTCTCGCACTTGTTAATCGTATACATCAATGACCGGTAATAAAGTGGTTTCTACCATGTTCGACTCCAAGACATTGTAATCACATGGTTAGATTCGTATCATTGTGGGTTCAGCTTGAATACCCTGGTTTAAGTCATTAATCTCACCTAGGTTGCGTAGGATATTTTTTTTGGTTCATATCACACGGATCCACTTTATATTGGTCGTGGTTGTGTTATCATCTCATCATGGATCAACGCTTATGTCTATTATCCATGATTGTGTTCAGTCGATCTCCACTGTCATGGATCTATGGTGTATTGGTCGGCAACCGTGTTCTGAGTCATGTGAGGTGCATATCTCAGAGTCAGTTGTTCTGCAGTAGTATCTTCCGGTCGATGATCCTTGCCTCCATCCCTTTCATTTATTTCCAAATAATTTCACCTATTTTACTTTACCAGCTTCATGCTTTGGGGGGCATTCTATTACACCAAAATCTCTTCACCATGAATCATGTATCATCTCCATGCCTTAATCACTAAAGTTCCCTAGCTAAAACATCGACAAAAAGGTTATTGTCCTTCCCTTTCTATCTTTTGTTGTCACCCCGATGCACCCTGCATTTGAGCAAGGAGCGTCGACCCCTAGGTGACACACTCTGCACCTTATCAAAGTGCGTTGGGGACACAAGCTGCCTTTGTACACTGTGCAGAGACCCACTTCTGACACAGTTTGTCTTCCTGCAAGGTGCGTCAGAGTTGGTTAGATTGGATAAAAGGAAGCTTTGAGCAATTTCTAGAAGTTTGGTGACATGGAGGTCTATCCCTAGATGATAGGAAATATGGCTCTCGATCCCCTAACCTTAACGGGGTGATCCCTTAGATATCTCCCCTAAATATTCAACCTATTATATCCCTTTAGCTTTATATATACAACACCCCTCTCTATTGTAAAGAGAGGAAGGACCATAGTACTCTTATGCTAGTGAAATTATCTTAGGTGATCCTCATTCATCTTTTGGGAGGAAATCATTCTTCTTTGGAGGCTAGGATCGTTGGATGGAATTTGCAACGTTAAGGCTTGAGTTGTGACATATCTTCCCTATGTACTTTTGTTTATTACATTAATACAAGTTCTTTCAATAAGTGTTGTTGTATTGCTAATACTTAGGATTTTCTTTCTTAACTTTTAATCTAGATCAATTCAAGTTCATATGTTTTTACTGCTTGCATGTTTAAACTTGCTTGACATGGTTTTGTAGCTAAAGATATGAAGACCTTGGGGCTTGGAGCAATAAGGAGAAAGGGACTACTGACTTGAGGTAAGCCACATCCTGACCTATCTAGTATTTATGTTGATCTAAGAAAGTAGCGGTTATTGTGTATCTATTTATTCTAGATCCACTTGGACTAGGGAGATCTGTTTGAGTCCGCTCATGTAGATTGTCCATAAACACATATACTTCCTTAAGCTGGCATAAAAATATTGTGTCCACTTTGACCTCAGTCGACATCAATGACTCAAACTGAATCAATTGACATCCTCTTTGACATTAGTTGACATTAATGAAAACCAAAGTTAAACACATCTAACTAGCATGCTTACACATGGGCGCATGCATGGGGTTTTTGTTCACTTTGGGCTCCCTTATCTAGATGGTGGTTCAAACTACACCATATCATCCATATCTTCAATCTTGCATATGTTAGAGGACCCATTGATTGATGAATTTGGGCACTTGTTGTATGAGAATGGGTCTTCAATACATCCATTGCAAGATGCACTTTTACAAAATGAATCCTATAAAAGTCCAAATAATATAAAAGCGAGGACATCCAGGATTTATCAACTCCAAGTTCTTCTTTGAACAAATTTCCATCGGTTTTATTCTTGCAACTCAACAATTGTGGAGGTGAGAACAAGAATCATTATCTCTTTTCTTTTGCATCCATGCTGACATAAAAGAGTACTTTTACAACCATATATGTAAGCTTCCTTCTAGTTGGTCACACTCATGAAGATATAGATGGAACATATGGGACGTTGTCAACTCAATTAAAAAGACAAGATATATTATCACTACCACAAATAATGTATAACTATAGAACAGTTCAAGATGATTGTAATTTCACTCCATACTTGATCGAGGAGGTTTATGACTTTAAGGCCTTAGTGGGAAAACACGTACTGGATGCAAGTCAGAAGAATCTGGGTATCAAAACCCCCCAATACGTCAAATTAAGTATGGTTGATGGAACCTTGGTGATGCAATATAAGGAAACTATTAGAGATGAACATTGGACTCATTGCATAAATATATGGAAAAATTGGGTTGATGACAAGTTGGACTTGCATATGGGATAACCTTCATTATCACCATTCAAAACACTAAAAGGCATTGAAGATTTGAAGAAAGCAATAAATTCATATATTACTCATTTCAGTGTAGAAATGGAATATGAAGTGGAGGAATACTAGCTTCCAAATATAACATGCTAGGAAAATGTTTTGGAGGCATTAGATTTGTCCTTATTTAATCAAGTAAGGCCAAGAGGTTCCTTTTGGACAAAAACAAGACAAGAATCAAAGACAAACAACAATACTAAAAAAACCTTATCTCATGGATGATTACTTCCAAGTCAAAGGATCCCTACTATTGATGAAATATATGTGGGTCCTTCCTACAAGAAGCCTATAAAATAATTTGATCCAAGAAAAGATGTAAAAAAATCTCATATGCTCATTGTACCACCAAGTGATAATAATCCAATATGGTTAGGAAAGGAATTAGGTGATGTCTACAAAGACACGTGGATGATATGGAGAGATATTGGGTTTTAGTTCAATGGTGGAAACACAATCGAGGATATGTAGGTTGGGATTAAAAAACTAAAGAGTGGATAATTGGACGAGATAAAGATGATATCATTGTTGTGGATAGTATAATATGGGCATGAAAATTACAATAAAATGTAAAGGAAAATAAAGTAAAAATAAATGAAAAGAAGCATATGGCCATTAAGATATATCAACAACAAGTGTGAAATATATGTGATCATGAATGAGGCCTTATTGCTATGTTTGAAAAAATATAGTAAGGCTTTTTCTATTGACCTTGGATGTAATTTCTCTCCAAATTATTCTATTACTATACCAAGCAAACATTTGTAATATGTTGTAAATATAATGGAAAATAAGATATTAATTGAATTCATTCAACTTGTTTGTGTTATTCATTTCTATGATTATTTGGCTGTATTAATGAAAGAAATATTCAGGATGGGTCTTCATGCATCTTTCCTTATGAATGTCATTAATTTTTTTTTATTTATCTAAAAATGGACTTGTTATGCTTCTTGAATGTGTTCGATGTGTATTGTTTCAGTTATTTTCCCTTGTACTTGTCAAATGTGTGGAATGCTTGTAGTGGATTTAAAATAGTATTTTTAATAGTCATTTTCACTTGGACATTATTTGAATTTGCAATTTATACCACCTAGTCCAATCTCAAGCATTTTGCATGAGTGAGAGTACATTCATGTAACCGATATAATCGTTTTTATATAAGTGAGAAAAGATGAGTACCACCACTATAAACACATGTGGAATATATCAATTTCCATTTCAGACAATCCTATGAGGTTGAATCTTACCCTTCAGATAGGTTCATATATTACACTTATGAGGAGGTGTTGGCAGGCGGTTTGGTAAGGAAGAATCGCAACATCGTTGATACTGAAACACGTCAGAAGAGGTCGTGGAAGGAAGAAGGATGCATTATTTTATGTATTGTTTTAGTCGATTGTACTGCAGAATGCGGGTTTTTGGGTCATTGGACCATATGATACGTAATTTTGGGCTAATTGTACCGCAGTAGGTGGGTTTTTGGGTCATTTGGACCGTGTCAGTTAGACTTTGGGTCATTTGTCCAACTGTCGGTTAGGAATTTGTTAGTAAGTGGACAAGCATTGTAAAGGCGGAAGCCTATATATAGACAACGAGTTGTAAGTGTTGGATAAGCTGATCCGGGTACGATTTGTGGATTTTGTTTATGCGCATCTTTGAGTCTGTATGTGAGATCAAGAGATATTGCGGAGATGTTGTATTAGGGTTTTTCTGAAGTAATATGACATGACGGAACCGTTTGGTGAAATTCCCTGTGTACCTGTTATGTTAATGCATGTTGCAATGATTTCTTATTGCAGTCAATACTTTAATGTTATTCTTGTCGCGATGAATGTTTCTGTTGAATGATGATATGAATCGTAATGATGTTAATCTTGAATGCATAGATCTGTTTTAAATGTTGCGATAAGTTAATTAAGTGTTTCCGCAATCATCCTCCTTCATTCGGTGGAAACATTGTTCCATCCACTCTCCCTTGATCGCCACGGGTGAGACCTCATCTGCTCTGCAGGTGTTGTTGGATAGGGTAAAACATGTTTGGGCCGGTGCTTAGGGAGGTCGCGGTGGGTTGGTGTCCACAATGATGGGAACCCTTTTCGACTAGGGGCTACCATTGTCCGGTTGTGGCAGGAGAATCGGGAGTTGAAGGCTCAGGTGAATCCTGGTACGCCTCAAGTTGAAGTTGATGACAGAAAAAGGGCGATTGAGGAGGTCGCAACTCAAATGGAGGAGCTGGAAAAGGCCGTGACGAAGCTCACAGCCGATACTGTACAGTTCTGGAGCCAAATTTTCCAGGACGAGCAGGTTGACCAGTTGATCAAGTATCGACATGACACAGAAGGATAGTTGGCAACACTCAAGGCAGCCATGCGCACAATGCCACCCATGGAACAGGTCGCCACGTCTCAGGACTTAAAGGAATTGCAGAAACGAGTTACCAAGGCTGATGAGCGACAGAAGAAGCGTGTTGCACAGCTGGAGCAGTTTCAAGATGTTGGAGGACAGTTCATTACCAAGGCTGGTGAAGTGCTTCAGGCAGTATAGAAGGGTCGTCAATAGGTGACGGCGAAGCTCACTGCACATCCATCTGCAGAATATGTGCTCGACAGTCAAGTGGCGGCTACGAAAGCCAAGGACAGTCATGCAGTAGTATGAGGACTTCAAAGTGAAGACCACGGAATACACCATGTCCAGTTGGCGTGGCTCGAGAGCGAGCCACAAGATTGTTTTGGGGGCCTGTTGGCAGGCAGTTTGGTAAGGAAGAATCCCAGCATCACCGATACTGCGACACATTAGAAGAGGTCGTGGAAGGAAGAAGGCTGCATTATTTTATGTATTTTTTGAGTCGATTGTACCGCAGAATGCGGGTTTTTGGGTCATTGGACCATATGATATGTAATTTTGGGCTAATTGTACCGCAGTAGGTGGGTTTTTGGGTCATTTGGACTGCATCAGTTGGATTTTGGGTCATTTGTCCAACTATCGATTAGGAAGTTGTTAGTAAGTGAACAATCATTGTAAAGGCGAAAGCCCATATATAGACAACGAGTTGTAAGTGTTGGATAAGTTGATCCGGGTATGATTTGTGGATGTTGTTTATGCGCATCTTTGCGTCTGTATGTGAGATCAAGAGATATTACTGAGATCTGGTTTTGCGGAGATGTTCTATCAGGGTTTTTCTGAAGTAATATGACATGACGAAATCGTTTGGTGAAATTCCCTATGTACCTGTTATGTTAATGCATGTTGCAATGATTTCTTGTTGCAGTGGATACTTTAATGTTATACTTGTCGTGATGAATTTTTTTGTTGAATGATGATATGAATCCGAATGATGTTAATCTTGAATGCATATATTTGTTTTAAATGCTGCGATAAGTTAATTAAGTGTTGTCGCAATCATCCTCCTTCATTCGATGGAAACATGGTTCCGTCCACTCTCTTGATTTCCTCGAGTGAGACCTCATCTACTCTGCAGGTGTTGTTGGACAAGGTAAAACTTGTCTAGGACAGTGCACAGGGATATCGCGGTGGGTTGGTGTCGACAGTGATGGGAACCCCTGTCGATTGGGTTTGAGTCAACAGGAGGCACAGAACTTGCGATATGTAAAAATGTGGGAATTGGGGTGACAAGGAGAAAGAGCTCAAACCATTTCTCACAATTTAGTAATTCATCTGATTAGGATTAAAATTTACAAATTTTGGTGTTGAGAAGAAAGAACATGTGTCCTTTCTCACTAAACAAGATACTTTGTCATTGTATAGGAATTTATGTGAATATTAAAAAATACATGATAAACTCACAAAATCCAATTATTACAATAATTGTGAGTAAGTTTTGAAATTGATAATCAATTTTTTAGAAACCAATAATGACAACATTGGAAACCAGTAATCATACTACTGGAAATTGATAATGACACTTTCAAAAAAAAAATCATACTTTTGGAAATGGATGATCACACTTCTAGAAACCGATGATCACAATTATGGAAGTTAATGATCACACTTTTGAAAACCAATAATGATGTTATGGAAAACCAATTCACGCTTTTGGAACATGTTTTAAGTCTATATTCTCACTGGGGTGTTTAAGTTTAACGAAATCGAGGTTAATACCTCAAAAACGCCATACCTCAAAGCCTTGATATTCTTACCAGGACCCTGTAATATTTCCGTGTTTAGGTGTAACCATACTATGTCTCCCACTTTGAATGATTTTTCAATCCTGTGTTGGTCATGCTTGGCTTTGTATTTTTCCTGTGACTTCTTCAATGCTTTTTGTACTTGCAAATAGTTCTGCCTAATATTATCAATTAAATTTTCAACTCTTAATGATTCACATGTGGTTTAATTCCTCACTCTCCATTTTTTTCCATATACAACAGCTAAAGATGAAGGTGGAATATATCCAAAACAAATTTCAAACGGTGACTTACCATTTGAAGTGTGGATTGCTCTATTATAGGAGTGCTAAATATAGATCAATTTTTCATCCCAAGTATTCGAATGCTTTTGATTGTATCCCCTTAAAAACAAAACCAAACCCTTGTTGACTACTTATGTCTATCCATCTCTCTGTGGATGGAATGTTGTAGATATCTTCAACTTTGTGTCCATTGTCTTATAAAGTGTAGTCCGGAAGGCACTGAGACATCTGGGATCCCTATCTGCGATGGTGCTCTTGGGTATCACAAAGTGCACCGAGACCAATTGAAAGAGCATTTTTGTTGATTCATGTCCTTTGGTCTTTTTACAAGGCATAAGAATACACAACTTATTGAATTTTCAACTACCACAAATAGATAGTCATGTCCCTTCCTAGTGGTTGGTAAACCACCCACAAAATCCATGGATATGTCTCATAGGAATAAGTAGGGGATGGTATAAACCTTGCTTCCTATTACTGTGCTTGCTTGTAAAACAAAGTATGCATCCTCTAATAAATTTTTCTACATATTATTGCATTTTAGGCCAATAAAGATACATTTGTAAGTTTGCAATTGTCTTCCCTACACCAATATGACCTAGAACATTAGAGGTGTGTGCCTCTCTAATAAGCTATAATATCTCACATTTAGAGACACATATCTTGTCCAACTTGTAGAGTAACCCATACTAGAGATGAAAGTTAGCCATGTTTTCACCTTCTTGATGTAGGGGAATCCATCCCTGAGACCAACCGACGTTGATAGGCAATGAGGATTTGACTAGAAGGGGGGCGATGACCTTCCAGGTGAAGGAAAAGGGCGAGTGGGTAGCCCAAACAGTCGGTCGAAGAAGAGAGGTCGATAGAGATAATCGACGAGGATTGGTCGAGTTAGAAGGAGAGAAGGAAGAAGGAATGTCATTAAGGCCACGAAGAGTAACGAATCCTTTTGCAAGAAGGAAGTGGAAGTGCGACCTGATGTTCATTGAATGACCAAGCGAAGACTTCAGTCAAAGGACCAAGTCGAATTGGAGTCGAGGCTAGTCGGAGGACTAGGAAAGTCGGTGGAAAAGTTGGCGTAGATGATGTCGACTACATCGAGGTGGTCGAAGGAGAAAATGACGAAGACCAAGAGGACAAGTGAATCAATGGTAAATTCACTAAGTTGATTGGAATCCAGAGGAAGACTGACCAGAGAAATGGTAAAGTGGCATAGAAGCCAACCAAGTTGTGGTCAAGGTAAGAACTAGTTGAGTACTAGTCCAGGAGAAGAAGAGCAGTCGACGAGGGAAAATGTCAACGTAGAATGAGGGCGATTGAGTTGCAGTCAAAGTAGATATCAATTTTGGTTGGTCAAGAAGGAAAGACCAGTTACCAGATGAACGTGATTGAAGGAAAGGCGATGAGAGCAGAAGTCGCAGTAGAAGTGTCGACAAGAGGATGATCGACATAGTTGGATGGTTACAAGCCAATATGCCAGAGTGTATTCCGATCGAAGGGAATGGTGACGAAAGAGAGGAGGACGAGTCAGAGTGGTCGACAACGGGTCAACTCAATGAATTTAGAGGTAGTCGGAGTTCAACATCTTGAAGCTGAGGAAAGGATAGTCTGTATATTGGGGTGATAGAAGAAAGACAACACCATGAGCATAGCAGCAAGCGATCAAGAAAGGAGCCGACTAATTCTGGTCATGATCTGACCGACGAGAAAGATGAAAAGTAGAGGTGCATCATAGATTAGTTGTTGCATTGATTACATATGAATGGTGGTAGGTAAGAACATGAGATTGCACTACGTGTCAAGGATAATCCCATAGGAATCTAGGGTCTTCTAGAAGCGGCTTGAGTGGGAAAATGAGGTGGTGGATAAATTGTATAAATAGAGATCGAGGCCGAGGAGATAGGGGCTTCTTCAGCAAGGCTCTTCGTTGATTTATGTTTTCCTCCCTAAATTGGAGATGATGTAGTGTACAGTTGATAGACTAAGTTTCAATGTAATAGAATAGGACGATTTAGCCATAAGGAAATTCACCCCTGTTGTAAACACCCATGTAATTTTCTCTAAGTTATTAATACAATCCATAATCCTTGGCATTCCATCTTGTGTGTTCGTTGTGTGCATCATTTGTTATCAGAGCTGCGTGACTCTGAGATGCAAGAGTCGACTGACTGACCCCTGCAATCAGTTGGTATTAAAGCGAGGTTGTTATCCTATGAGGTGATAATTCCAGTTGCGATTGGACGTGAAGGTAACACCATTTGTGGTTAGGTAGAGTTGCAGATGACGTGGAAGACCCATTTGCGATTTGGTTGAGGAAACAGCTCTAGCTGCGGTTGGGTAGAGCTGACGACTAGTGAAGCAGACGAAGGGATAACTCCCACAGGAAGTGGGGTAGAGTTGTCCAGAACCAGGTTACAGAGTAGATGAAATATGTGGAAGTGTGAAAGGTTATAGCTCCACAACTACGGTTGTGGGTATAGTTGTAGATAGAGGAATCGAGGATCAGGAGTGTGGAATAACACCAACAATGGAATTCTTGGTGGAATACCTGCAAGAGAGGAGGAAAATCTAGTTGAAATCTGGGAGACTGAATAGCAAAGCAGAGCTCTGCTTGATCTCGCTGAAGACAACATTTCCAGTAGATAGGATGGAGAGAACTGTTGAGGAAGGTAAGAAGAGAGATGGGCTCAATTGAGGAGTCCAGAATAAGGAAACATGGTCCAAGGGTGCATAAATTCCAAGTTCGAGGGAGCAAATGATCTTGACAAAGATATGTGATCCATCGAGAGAGAAAATGCTCAAAGTGGAAGAGTTAGAGGCCGCAGAAGGCATTGGAGAACCTTCTGGCCAAGACAAGTTGATGAAGACCCTCATGATAGGTAAGAAAATCCTCACGGTAGAGGAGAAAGATGAGGTCTAACAGTGGATCAAGTGAATACTGGAAGTGCTAAGTAGAGCACCGGTCGATGGGTGTAGAGAGGAGTCTGCAAAAAAATAAGATTCCAATGAGGACCTAATAGCAGAGGATGAATAATGTTCCACAGAGGAGGGAAAGATGCAAGAAGATGTCCCTAAGAGTATCCATCCAGACGAGGAATAAAAGGATGAAGAAATGGTCGAGTCATCAAGACCATAGGTGAAGACAGGGGAGTCAGGTGAGAACTCCCAAGAGAATTCGTATGAGAATATTACTGATGGGATGGTGAAATCGGTCAAGAGAATGGCCGATGGAGAGGAAGGAAGTGAGGCGATCACTGTAGAACCCTTTGGATAATACCACCAAGATGATGTTGAAGATGAGAAGAGAAAAACCAAGGTTATTTTTAGTGAAGCAGAGGAATAGTCGGATGAGAATGGTGTCGATGGGATGGAAGTGAAGTCGGATGAAAGGACTGCCGACAAAGTAATCATTCTGGTCGAGGGAGCGACTAACGAGGTGAAGGAGAGCGACGACCTTCACATATGAGGTTTTGAAGCAGGAGACAAGGCTACTGATAAATTTTTCAATGTGAATACTGATGAGACTGAGTTAGAAAATGACAGGAATGCTTCCACAGATGGTGGAGCGGCCATTGTGAAAGAAGGAATGACAAATGAGAGTCTGCAAGAGAGCCTTGTAGAGGAAATGAATTCGATTGATAAGTTCAAGGATTACATGTGCATGGGCCTAGAGGAAGGGGTTGGCAACAGTGCCAAGAAGATCCCAGATGAGGAAGCAGAAGACATGGATGGGAATCGATGTGCATTAGCGGAGGAGGATAAGCAATTCATGGAAGGACTTACAGAGAAACATGCATTTGATATGCGAGTCATCGAGTGCATTCCAATGAAGGACCCGGAGAGGAGAAGAAGTGAATAAGTGGGAAATGAATCCCAAAATAAATTTGGGGTAGTCCATGATATGCCGACGAGGTTTCTAAGGAGAAGCAACACCCCTAACAAATTGAATCTGGGTATGAGTCTGCCGAACAAGTCATCGCACCAGATGACATTGGCTGCAGTGGTCGAATGAAACCAACGGGTTCTAGGATGGTCAGAAATAAGTTCGACGAAGTAAATAAGACAAAGGATGAGTGTCGAATTGAGGGTCATCCATGAGATTGGAACCGGACATAGGTTTCCAGTGAAGAAGACAGTTGGATGGAACTCCTATTAGAGTGGAGCTTTGTGCTTCACCAAGATTGGCAAAAGGAGTGGATGTTGCCAATTCTGGAGCAAGAATGATGCCATGGTTGAGGCCATGAGGAAGAATTCGAGGAAGGATAAATGGAAGGAAGATGAAATGGATGGACTAGTTTGTATCTGGTACCAGGTATGGCATCGACACCAATGAAAGTGGAGAAGGTTGAAACCCATATGGAAGATCAGAACTGAGGACGTAATTCTTTTCGTACCCTGGGATTCTGATGCAGAGGCATCCAGCCCTAATACCGATTGGAGTTGATAGGAAATGAGGAATGGAATGTAAGGGGGGGGATGACCTTCCAGGTGAAGGAAAAGGGCAAGTGGGTATCCAGAACAATCGGTAGAAGAAGAGCGGTTGATAGAGAGAATCGACGAGGACTGGTCGAGTTAGAGGCCAGGAAGGAAGAAGGCATGTGTTCGAGGCCATGAACAGGAAGGAATACTTCTTCGAGAAGGAATGGGTAGTGGGACCTAATGGTTAGTGGATGACCAAGCGAATACTTTGTTCGAAGGACCAATTCACATTGGATTTGAGGCTGGTCGAACGACTAGGAAAGTAGGTGACAAAGCCACCGTAGATGATGCCGACTACATCGAGGTGGTCGAAGGAGAAGAGGACGAATACCAGGAGGGAGAGTGAATCTATGGTTAATTTGCTGAGTTGATTGTATTCTAGAGGAAGAATGACAATATAAATGGTTGAGTGGAATAGAATTTGACCAAGTCGTGGTCGAGGTAAGAACTAGTCGAGTACTGGTCCAGGGGAAGCAGAGCAGTCGACAAGGGAAAAGGTCAACGTAGCATGAGGGCGATTGAATTGCAGTAAAAGTAGAGATTAGTTGTGGTTGGTCAGGAAGGAAATACCAATTGTTTAATGAACGTGATTGAAGGAAAGGTGACAATACCAAAAGTTGGATTAGAAGTGTTGACAAGGGGATGGTTGACGTAGTTGGCTAGTTATAAGCTAACATGTCAGAATGTAGTCCGGTCGAAGGGAATGCCGACAGAAGAGAGGAGGATGATTTGACGTGGTTGACAACAGGTCGAGTCGATGGATGTAGATGCATTCAGAGTAGACCGACTACAAGATGAGGAAAGGATAGTTGGTATATTGGGTCGACAAAAGAAAGATGAAACCGGGAGCATCGCAGCAAGAAACCGAGAAAAGAGCCAACTAATTTCGGTCATGAGTCGATCGACGAGAAAGCGGAAAAGAAAAGGTGCATCATAGAGTAGTTGCAGAATTTATTCAAGAGTAATGGTTATAGGTAAGAACACCAGATAGAACTATGCACCGAGGAGAATTCCAGGGGAAGCTAGAGGCTGCTAGAAGCCGCTTGAGTGGGAAAATGAGGCGATGGATAAATTGTATAAATAAAGATCGAGGCCGAGGAGATAGGGTCTTCTTTAGCAAGGCTCTTAGATGATTTATGTTTTCCTCCTTGAAGTGGAGATGATGTAGTGTACTGTAGCAACCGTATCCGGTTGTCTCCGTTGAGAAGCGAATCCGACTTCACATAATTGAATATAAAATATATATGATAAAAAGATTGATAAAATAGATTATTAATGTATTACAAGAGCTCCCCTTTAATATAGCTTGAGTGTTCCTAATGAAAGGTTATGTCCTTTCACATAAAAAGATAACTACTTTAATGATTAACAATTTATTTATTTAATATTCTATTTATATTCGTAGCATTGCCACTCTCTTAGAAAGGCTTTGTCCTCAAAGCCTTATAATTTTGTCGCATTGTTCTTTGCGATGTCATGGCTGACGAAACATGTCGATACGAACTACTAAGTGTAGAGCATAACTTCCGATATGTGGATGGGTCAATCCATCCCAAATTGATTTGTTGCTGACTATTGGGATTCCCCACTGATCTGTCGTTAAGAGCTTTGATCACATTAGTACCATCGTCTTTCGACATTTCCAACTTTTCAGAATATCGGTTTTTATGGTTGGGGTGTCAATAGGGAATTTTCACAATGTCATTTTCTTTTACGAGTGTCGTCTTTTGAGCATTGATCTGAGCTGGAAGTTTTATTTTCGTCTCTTGAGGTTTTAAGGTTTCATTATGTATCTTTTCCAACTTGTTTCCTAACTGCCTGTTATCATTTTGAAACTTCTTGATCAATTCGACCTGCGATTTTTTGTCATCTTCAGACTTCTTAAGTTGTTCCTTAAGATCTTAATTATGACTTCTGATGAGCTATTTTCTTCCTGTTTGTCTAGAAGTTTTCCTTCAATGTCTTCCATAGATTGTTCTGTCTTCCAACTATTTTTCAACTTCTTAATTTTTGTGATCAATGTCTTGTTATGATTTCTTAGTCTGAAAATTTCTTCAGCATTGTTGGATAATGCTTTATTATTCTTTGCGATCTCTGATTTGTGTTTCTTTTTAGAATCGTCATTTTGTATTTGAAGAACTTTTATCTACTCTCGATCCTGGTCGATCACTGATTCTTGATTCTTTAATTTCTTTCATATCTGCGCCAGTTCTTCATCCTTGTTGTTAAGGATCTTGTTCAAGCGTATTATTTCTGCTTTGTAATTATTTATTTCCTTCTTTATCTCTCGATTTTTTAACCTCTGATTGAATTCATTTTCGGTTTTTAATTCATCAATTTGCGTATACAATTTTTCTATACACTTTTCCTGGTCAGATATTTTTATTTCATTGCACCTTGCTTGTAATTCAATTCTTATTTCTGAACTGTTATTTATGTCGCGCAATTCTTCATTGTCTTTTCGATAACACTTTAACTCGGCTTCTAATTCCTCTATTTGTAATTGCAGGCTAGATTCCATGATCTTTGATTTATTCGATGCTAGATGGTTGTCTAGACTATAGATGGTCTTCGATTTTTCCTTTGAATATTTCTTGTCTTCTTCTTATTAGGTTATATAACCTTTTCCAAAAAAATTATTATTATTATTATTATTTTCACTTTGCCTCTTAGATAATAGATGATCTTCTTTTTTACATTAATGTTTGCCCCCTTTTTTTCAGATAATAATTATTATTAATTATTTAATTAATAATATTATTATTAATGCTTTCATAAACTATATATATATATATATATATTCAAAAATTAAAATATTTAAACAATATAATAATATTATAATGTTTAATATGTAATTTCAAAAAATTAAAAAATTAGGGTTTCGATGAAGGAAATGGAGGTGAACGTCGATGGGAGAGTAAGGGAAATAGGAGTAGCGGATGGTGGAGAGAGCAAGCAAAATAGGAGCATCGGATGGTGGAGAGGAGGGTGCGCAGAGCAGTGGAAATGGTGGAGTGTTGGAGCTGGCGGAGCCGAGGCGTGAAAGGGAGAGCTGATGGGCGCGTGAGGAGGAAGGGAGAGCGAGCGGGATGTGGGAGGAAGGTGGACACAGGTGGGGAGTGGATCAGCGTCGGGCGTGGGGAGAGTGTGGTCGTGGGGGCAGGAGGGGGAGCATGGGCGTGGGCGAGCGTGGGCATGGGCGAGCGTGGTCGTGGGGAGAGGGTGTTGGAAGGTGCAGGTTCAGAAAGAGGGGAGACGTGGCCAGGAAGCGGATGTGTAGCAGGCAAGAAGGAGCTGGTTTGGTGTGGGATATGGAGGAGGAAGGTTGGAGTGCGAATGAGGAGGCGCAAAGGGGAGGGCTGGTGTGGAGGATCAAAGGGAGTGTGAAGGATGGGATTTGGAGTTGGAGTTGGAGTTGGAGTTGGGAGGTGTGAGGGACCACGTAAGGGAGCTGCAGAGAGGGTGGCGGAAATAGTGTGGACGAGAGTGAAAGAGTTGGAACAACATGGAGGAGTGTGCAGAAGGAGGGAGAATGCAGAGGAAGAACGTGTGGGTAGACTGCGAAGGAGTGCAGCAAGGGGGACGTGGAGTGGTAGGTGTGATGAGACAAGAGAGGTGTGTGGAGTTGTGTATGCGATTGGAGTTATGGGAGGAGGAGATGGCCAATGGAAAGGTTATGGTCAAGGACCAGCTGCTCGGACAAAGTCTGTCAATTGTACACAATTGTATGGCCAGTAGCCGAAATCAACTATATGCCCAAGAAGGGGCTCTGATACCAAATGCAACAACCGTATCGGGTTGTCTCTGTTGAGAAGCGAATCTGACTTCACATAATTGAATATAAAATATATATGATAAAATAGATGATTAATGTATTACAAGAGCTCACCTTTAATATGGCTTGAGCGTTCCTAATGAAAGTTTATGTCCTTTCACATTAAAAGATAACTACTTTAATGATTAACAATTTATTTATTTAATATGTTATTTATATTCGTAGCATGTACAATGGATAGACTAAGTTTTCAATGTAATAGAATAGGTTGATTGAGCCATAAGGGAATTCACCCTTGTTGTAAATACCCATGTAATTTTCTCTAAGTTATTAATAGAAGCCATGATAATCCTTGGAATTCCATCTTGTGTGTTTTTTGTGTGTGTCATTTGGTATCAAAGCTGCATGAATCTAGGAATCAGGACGTTTCCTGAGGATGACTATCCTACAATCACTTCTTCTACATGCAATTGGATTTGTAGGTGCCAAAATACCTCCTTGAAGTCCTCATCTTCTGTGTATTCCTCCATGTAGCATAATGGGTGAAAGGTTCTATGTGCATAATAGTTCCCAAAGTTGTAATCTTAGTTGTGGTTTTCCTTGAGAGCATGTCTACTAGCTTGTTTCTACTGCCCTTCTTACACCTGATGATTAGATGGTATTGTTGTAACAATCCCATCCACTTATAATGTATGGTTTGTTATATCTTACTCTGGACAAGCAAATACTACAACGATTGGTGATAAATGTGAATAATGGTCTCCTTCCCCATCATATAGTGTTTCAACTTCTTAACAACTTGAACAAGGACATAGAATTCCTTATTGTAAGTAGCATAGTTTAGGGCTCCCCCATGAAAAAATTCAGAATGATAGCATATCTGCCTTCATCCTTGCATCAAAACCACTCCCATAGAATACCCACTTGCAGATGTCTCCAATTCAAAAGGCTTGTACAAGTTGGGTAGTGCAAGAACTAGTGTGTGACTAATCTTTCCCTTTATATCTTCAAAGTATTTATGTTGGTTATTTCCCCACTGGAAACCCTTGTTGCTTTTTTTTATGGCATGGAGAGGTGCAACCATGGTAAAATATAAAAAATATAAAATAAATAAAAACTATGAGCTTCCAAAGGTATTGTGTTACCACCAAAATCTCCTAACTTCAATGAAATTTGTTGGATTTGGCCATTTAGTGATGTCCTCCATATTTGTAAGATCAATATCGAGTTCCCATTTACCAATCACATACCCCAAATACACCAATGGATGCTAGGAAAACTGAAATTTCTTCGAAGTAGCCAACAACTGGTGCTTTTTTAAAGTCTAACACTTGCTTGAGATGTGAGATATGATCTTCCCAAGTAGAAGTATAAACCAATATTTCATCTATAAATACAATAACAAATGAATCTAAGAAAACGTGTAATACATCATTTATCAAAAGCATAAATGTAGCTAGTGCATTACTGTTATAGGTCAAATCTGCACTTCTTCGTCCATGATCACATTGCCCTATCGATCACACAAAAGGACACTATGGATGGAAGAGATGGATTAAACTTGGATGATTTACTGCTGAGATCACACCTCTTCAATTGAAAATTATATTTTTTCTGCATATTTCATAAAAGATGCACTACTCTTTTAATTAGCATCTAGCGTATTGAGTGTTGGTTCTACTAAAGCAGACCCGCGCACTTATCTCAAAAGTGGTATGCGCTAGTCCTGGAGAGCACTAGTCGCGCTCTATGTGCAAGTTGTCTAGTGTGATACCTGCGCACATATTAAGATGAAATGGAAAATTATATTAAGATTAGGAATTGGGATTAGTTGAGGTTGGTACTATAACTCCCCCAACCTCCCAATTCAACTGCCTCACGAATCTAACTTCCTTCCTTGGACATAAATACAAGGGGAAGCCATGAGGAAGGGGCCAATGAAGAAGAAGCTATTGTTACGCTGAAGCAATTTCTAAGTCATTGTGAGGAGCAGGAGCCCAAAACTCAGTTGCAGAAGTGCTCGGAACAGATCAGGTATAAACTATATTTGATTGTATTTCTTTGACAATAAAGATCAAGATACCCTTCCCGTCCCAATGGAATGTTGTTTCTATTGAATATCTGATTGTAATTAATGTCATATTGTCTTCAATATCATGATATATTTGTAGTCAAGATATGCTGAGGAAGGTCTATATATTTTGCAGGTGTATTGCTGTGGAGATTGGGAGAAAGCTAGGACCAGACGCCATAAACAAGGTACTGATTTCGTAATCCTAATCTCATTTTGTTTACAGTAATTAATGCAAAGTAGAATGTATCTATCTATCACCCCATCTACATTGATACATCCTTTCCCCTGCTATAGGGTATAATCCTTCACAACAGAACTGGCGACTCCACTGGGGAGCACCATTTGTTTCTGCTCCGGGGACCTTATTTAGGTTTTCTTTCAGTTTTACAGTCTTTTGGCTTTCTATGAGGTTTGTACAAGTTTCCTTGTTGTTTTCCTGTGCCTTTATTCATTTTTAGTCTGATTGTGCAAAGTTCTTTATTTACCTTTTAGTCCTTGTGCGTGAGTCTTCTGTGCATACAGAGGCGCACTTTTTGATCTAGACATGTGTTGCTTTTATACCTACCTGCACACTTTTAGTTGCAGGTGTTGGCTGTTAGGCAAGACAGTAGTGTACTTTCCTGTAGATTGAACCTTTCACCATAAGGTTTGGTTTTTGGTTGGTTAGGAATTTTTTTGGCACTTGCTTTGCTTTTTTTACTGTTGATGAGACATCCTTATCTTTTTGAGTCTGGGTTTAGCCTCTTGAAAGTCTCTATTGATTGCTTCACTTACTTTAAGTCTTGTTTTTAGGTGTCTTTTCTATTTTTTAGGTCTTTTTGAAAACTGTGCGCGACTCCCTGCTAGTCACAGATGCGCATCTTTTGCCCTACACGCATGTTGTATTCCTACATACCTGTGCACTAAGCTCTTGTTGCCTAATACAGTACCTATGCACTTTTACTGAGTTTGGCCTTATTTTTTAGGGTTTGACCTCAGTTAGAGTCTTTTGGGTGTTTTTGGAAGACTTGGTTGTCTAGATACCTTCTGAACTTCTATTTAGGTTATTCTGAGTTTGCTTGAAGTCTTTTTGATAGCTTTTCCTTTTGATTTTTGTGTGGCCGTAGAGTTACTTTGGTTTGCTTGCCTACCCTACCTGTTTGGTGGATTATTTTCTTTGGTTTTGATGCTCAAGAGAATCCTTTAGGTTTGTTTTTTCCATTGCATGCATCAACTTTGCCTTTTCTTTTGCATCTTGTTCCAAATTTAGAGTTTTTTCACAGAAACAACTTTGTACGTCAAGTCTTTGTCATATTGGGATTTGATTGCTTTAATCCATTAGGTTTTTTTATATTTACCCACACTCTTGATATATCTTGCATGTTCCTTTTTTCAGATTCGTTTTCTTTTACAAATAGAAGAAAAGATCAAAATTGAAAATTAGTAACCTAGTTGTAAGATTTGTCATTGTTTTTCAAGGTAGGATAGATTGTTTTGCTATTTACTTTGAAAATTAAAAAGAAAAATGTTTATGCTTAGGATTTCCTATCTTTTCTTTTGAAAGACATAAATGAAAAAAAAAAGTCTTTATGAATTTTCATGCATCATTTGTACACACTTTACTTTCTGTCATAACCATACCACACACATCACTACCATTTTTTACTAAGAAGTAGCCTCTAAAAAGAACATTTAATCAAATCAATTAGCAACTTTTTCTTTTTAGGTTTGACATTACATCAACTAGCTTAAGCTAGGATTTCGGGGTAGATCACTTCAAAATGCCTGAAATCGGTTTCATTGCTCAATAATGGTAATAAGACAATCTTTTAGGCAAGCCCACTTATATCAAAGTATCCTGGGAACGCTCCACTCAAACCAGAGTTAAGCACGAGTTCGTGTGAGACTGAAATTGCTGAGGATACCCCCTCACTTTCCTTAAAATCATTAACCATATTTGATTCGCGTACGGAGGTCCACTAGTACTTTAAGTGCTTTTGGATTTCAAGCTTTGCTACCCTGCCCATGCGTCTTGGCTAGTCTGAGGACTATTCCCCCAGGTATTTTTGTATTTGTCTATTACTAATCCTTCATATAGACCTAAACTAGTCTTAAAGGTGGTATTCCATGTGTCTTTATTCCTTCGCTTGCACCTAATGGTATCTCAATTTGAGATCCAACTTGGTGAAGTACTTGGCATGCTGCAATTGGTCTAACAAATCATCCATCCTGGGAAAAGGGTATTGATTCTTGAATGTGATCTTGTTCAATGATCTATAGTAAATGCACATCATCCAAGTCCCATGCTTCTTAGGTACTATGATAATAGGTAACTTGCAAGGTGAGGTGGTTGGTCGGATCATTCTTTGCTCCAACAAATGTTGCAACTCCTTCTTCACTTTGTCTACTTCTCTGAAAAACTCATCTACTTCTTCACTACATCTACTTCTAGGGAGACTTTAGTAATAGTTGTATCTCTAGGAGGTATCCCCTTAGGCTCTTGGAACACTTCTCTATATTCCTACAAAAGTTCTCCAACCAGTTTGTCTTCTCTTTGGTACATCCCTCTAGGTATGCCTTCACTTTAATCGTTTCATCTCCTTGTTGATTTTGTCTTAATAAAATCAATGCAAAATTCCTACTTGAACTGATCATCTTTTTCACTTAGTTGGAACTTACCAGAGAGATATTTGATTTACCTTTGTGCGTGTTGATGATGAAGGATTCATCGTCCTTGATCAAGTGGCATGATTTTGATCTCCTCATGAATATCACATCCCTCATATACATGTAGGGGCTTCTGAACACTACGCCACAAGCATCCATGGGTACTACGTCTACCTCCACTTCATCAATATACACTGCGCTTATGAAAAACGTGATCTTGCACTGTTTCGTGACTTTGAGTTATGCATCCTTATTCACCCATCCTAATGGGTACAGATCGGGATGATTATGTACTTCCGATCCAAGCTTACGTACTATATCTTTTGTTATGGGGTTTTCCTATGAACTGGAATCAAATAGAGCATCAATATTATCCTTCCTTACCTAAATATTGATGTGGATGAGTTCCATCATTTCTTTCTCTTTTTTATGGTGAAGACTACTCAAATTCACCTCCTTCTAGATTATGGTACATATAATATTCTTATCCACGTCCAATATTATTTCTAACTCCTTGCTTGACTTTGTGGCTAGAAGGTTCTTCTTCTTGGCATCCTTCTTGTGGTTCTTGGGGTTTAGCTCAGGATGTAATTTCCATCACTTGTCTTCAATGAGGCCATTAATGTTGCAGTGGTTACAATGGTTTTCTGGATCCTTGCATTGATGTGTCGTGGTTATAGTCTTCTTCCCCTTTCCCTTCAACTTATTCTTCCCCTCCTTCACATCATCTTGCCTCTTTTTCTATTTTAGCCAACTTGTTTTCCCTTTCTTGTGGTCTATGTTTTCCAAGTATTGTGCTTGTACATAGTCTTCATTCATTGAACTCGGATTGAAGAGCATCACCTATCTCCATATGTGACTATGTAAAACCCCTCAGACACTTAAGGAGTACATATGGGTTCTTGGGTGAGATACCCAGCATGATAGCCATTTTCATGAACTCGGTGGTGTATTCTTGCATACTCTACCAATGCCTTTTCCTAAGTACTGCCAAGAGATCCACTAGTCCTCTACATATCCAATAGGGTAGAACTGGGGCTTGATGAGGGTTTTAAAGTCCTCCCACTCAGTTACTAGCATATCACCCTCCATCCTAAGTGCTTTTGTGTGGCTTTCCCACCATGTTAATGCATGGACCTCTAACTTCAATCGAGAAAAATAGATCTTTTTCTCCTCAGTTCTTTGATGGATACTAAAATAAACCTGTAATTGATGCAACCAATGATTCAACTTTAAAGCATCGATCTTGCCTTAGTATGAATTGATATTGAACTTTTCTTCGATCTTGAAGAGAGATTGGGAAGGAATATTGGTACTGGAACTCGACTGCTCTTTCTAGGGCTTTGTTGTTGGATCCTTCTCTAGGTCACTTTTATCTTATGATTTCCCCTCTGATCCAAACTCTGAGTTAGAGCCTCTGAAATCACCAAAAGGTCCAAACTTGCTCTCCAGAGCCTCCATTAGGATTGCAAGAGATACCGACAACTTCTATTTCCAGCTTTGTAAATCGTTGGTCATAATCCTTTGCCACTCCTTGAACAGAATCATCCACCATGGATATGCTTTGACGATTTTTTATTTATTCATCCATTATATCTTTCAATTTCCCACAAAACTACAAAGAAAATTGCTCTGATACCAATATGATCTATAAACTATCGTGGATATTCCACTGGAACAATTTGTCACAATGAATATTACAACTTAATTCTTTTTTATTACTTTATTAAAAAACTATAAATGGAAGGAAAATAACTACAATAAAGAAATACACAATCCAAATAATACGAGATTTACCATGGGAAAACCCAATATGGGGAAAAACCTAACTAGAAATGAGGATTATGCCTTGCTCTTTTCTTCTCCAATATGTAGTACAAAAACAAAGAGAGTGGTACTCTCTATGAAGTTACGTATGGTTATATACACAGAATGGCTACTATATGATCTTCTAATTCCTAGGTTCTACTCTACTATCCACTCCCATGTTGTTTCTCAACTATGGAACATTACATAACATCCAAGGAATGGAACCCTTTCTTCTTCTAATGGCTTGGTATTTAACATAGCTTGATAGTTGTATAGGTTTAATTTTAGGGTTTTTGCATGTCCCAACTCCCAACTAGGTTTAGGTTTTTGTATATTATAGAATGTTCTTGATTTACACATGTGACTATCTCCACATGTGTGACAAATGAGGCTTGACATGGAATCCACTTGGTACCATGGTGGTGAACTGGATATCTCAACTTGCAAGAGGCCTAACTTTTGCATATAGATTCCGATTGAGATGATATTTGGACCATTGGAAAGGTCTGTGAGTGTAGAATAAATTCATGGCCCATAAATTTAGTGATGGTTTTCCTTACCCCAAAAAATGTTGCTTAGACCTCAAACAGGCCTTAGAAGGTTCTAGACCCTAGATCTACAAAATGAGAGTTGCACATAAAATTAGCCTTACAAACCAATTCATATAATATTTCGACCCTGAAATATCCAAATAGGTGACAACTTATAAATAGATCCATTTCAGATCATATAGAGCTTTAACCCAAAATATAATAATAACAAATTATTGTATGGAATTCAAGTTTTAGTGTAAAATCTTCTTTAACTTTGTGAAATTTGATTTTATATAGCTCATAATAATAAGTTTGAAGTTAAAAAGATAATTATATACATTTTGAATCTAGATTTTGATACAAAAAGATCTAAGCTTGAGTATAATATTCGGTTTAACTTTATGTAAATTATATTTTATGTGAATTAGAATAATAATATTACAATAAAAATATGATAAATCATTGAAGTAGGATTAATAATACACTTTGAGTGGACCTAATAGTTAAGAATATGTATTTCTTCCTCAGAAGTGATAGATAAAAATCCATAGGATAGAGTTGTGTGGTGCCGAGTGTCTAGGAAATGTCCATAATGCCTAAGTGTATAAGATATCTAAGGAAAATATTTGTTTGTTCCAAGAGAGATGTGTAATTTCGTGCTCAATATGGCACTTTAATAAAATAATAATATATTAAGTAAACAAATTTTACAATGCCAACCCTATCCTAAAACCTAATTTCAAAACAAAGAGATATATATTCCATTTAATTAAAACTAAAAAAAATATTGAAATTCGAGAAGATTCTATAAGTTTTTGCAATTTACATCTTGTGGCATTTAGCATATGGCTGTGAAGTTTTGGGCTGTAGCATCTCTAGAGAATCATGGAGAAAGATCGAGCAAATCCATAAGCATTTTATAACTTATAACCTCAGAATTGAAAGCAATATGCCTTATTCCTATTCTCCTAAGAGAACTAGGTCTTCCCCCCATCAAGAACATCACTATGACTAGGTACTTAATGTACAAGTACAAGATAAATGGCTTGGGAGACCAGAGACTCCCTAAAATTGCTTTAAAATCCAGTCAATATCACATGTGCCTCAAGAGAGGTTGGCATAAAGACAACATGGCTCAATCAAACTATCGAGGGATAAATGAAAATTTCACTTTGCAAAATATCAATAACATTAAAAAGTGTTTAGAGGTTAAAAAAAGGTTAAGATACTATAAGGAGGTCATTAACCCTAGACTAGAAAACCAAAAGTATCTATCTATCTTAACTAGCTTGAAGAAGAAAATTAACATAGTCAAAATAAGATCAAACTCTGATGAGCTTTGTAGTGAAACAGAGCATTGGACAATTACTAAAACACCATGGGAGGAAATGATTTTCCATCTCTGTGAGGCTAAGAGAGTTGAGGATAAAAGTCACTTTCTCATAGAGTGTCCTACATACAACCACATTAGATCGTGGTATCACAATCTTTACTATAATACTAACCTCTCTAATCTTCTAACATGTCAAAACTATGGTGACCTATGTATGCTCGTTCTAAGCTTTTCGAGCATAGGAATAAAATTCTACACCAAACCAAATAACTTATTTATTTCTTCTTATGGTCCAATAGACCAAAGTTGGTCTCAATGGACATTAACTATCATCATCAACAAGAACCATAATAATAACAACGTAGATCCATCTTAACTTTGCATTTGTCATTGGCAAATAGGAATCAAATCCCTCGAGATGCAAACATAACTTTTCCTTGAATATTTGCATATAAAAAAAAGTTTACACAGATAATACTTTTACATCTTCATCTATGTGAGGGTTTCCATTCAATCATCTTTATCTATTCTGAAAAGGTTTAATCTCATAAGGAAAAGAGTTGTACACCTCTTCTCCAAATTCAACAGACCAAACATCCAAATTGAACCCACTACATTCAAATCTAATACACATCATTCCTACACAGATAAAGCTGGTACGCATTAATATCGACGGCACTTGAAATAGTTGAAAAGGAACACTCTTTTCGTGAGGGAAACATGCTTTTCATGAGGGAAACGTCCATTTTACAATGAAACCAAAAAAAATTCCCAAATTCTGCAATTTCACAAATATTAAAAAATCCCTATTGCTTTGTCCATATTAAAAAATCACCAAAAATTATGAGAGGTTTATTATTACACTAATAATTTAATAACGTATTCCATTGAAAAATATTTGAACCAGCTTCAGAGCTTGCCTTGATGTCTCGCTAGTTGTAAGCAATAAATATGGGTTAATGAGCTTGAAATTTATAATTTGAGCAATTTTGCACCTTCAACTTAAATTGAGATTTTATGTTTAAAATTGTCATTTAAGAAATGTTATCATTGAATTTTGAATGATATTAAGGGATTTGAGGGTGTTTGAAAGAATAAAGATTTTATAATTTGCATTGAATAACTCTAAAATTTACAAAATCTATGTATTAATTATTTTATATTAAATGAATGGGTATATTGTCAAGACACTCTTTGTATTAGGTCATCGATTTGAAACTTTGTAAGTACTAGCATTATCTATTTGAAACTGCTTAGATACCAGCATAAATCCATCTTAAACTCGTATCTGTCAAGCACCGAGAGCGATCCAATTTCTTGAGGTGTATTTCTTTTTTTAAGTTTAAACTCAAGAAATTTGATCTTTCTTGATTGATAGATCCGGGTTTAAGTTTTAAGTTTTTATTTTATAAAAGAACATCTATTTTTTAATTATTTTTCATAATATTTTATTTTATGAACTAACATGGATTTTTTTTTAATATTTTCCATAATTTTTTATTTTATGCGCTGACATAAATTTTTTTAATTATTTTGTTACTAACGTTATATCATGTTAGAGGATCTCTCCCATACTAAGTTGTAGAACACCTCATTTCACTTGATGCAACTAGCTTGAAAAAAAATGATTACACAAATATTTTTAATAATTTTGATTTTATAAATATTTAATAATTTTATTAATTTTAATAATTTTAACTTCTTCATAAAACTTGAAATAAAATTTATAAATTAACTTTAACTAATATTTTTATATAAAAAATTGAAATAAAATTTATAATTTTATTTTATTTAATAGTATTTTAAGTAATAATCTATCTTCCATACTTATTTGGAAAACAACACACTACTTTCAATGCAATTAAAACCTTGAACAATTCAATGTAATATTTAATCTTTAAAACCTACTCTCAATGCAATTAAAATCTCCAACAACCATTGGTATATATCCCGGTGGATGTAGCCCTTAACAAGTGTGAACCACCACTTTTTAAAAATCTCCAACAATTCAATATCATATTTAATCTCTAAAAACTAGAATTTAATAGCATTTAATAACTTTAAATGTTAACCAAAAATATGTTACAATTGAAGTTGTCATTACCTAATTTTCCCAAACAGATTATTGAAGTTGGCAGTACCTAGGTAATTGTCCCAAACAGATTCTGTTCACTTATTTTGTTCAGATGTCTTTAGGGGCAAACCTCCGTACTCTCTGTACTCGGGTGCAATAAACATCCTGCTATAAGTATTTAAAATCTCCAGCAATTCAGTGCCAATATTTAATCTCTATAATTTATTGGCTACAAATGTTAGCCAACGTTCTGCAACAAATATTTAAAATCTCCTGCAATTCAATGCCAGTGTTTAATCTCTGTTCTGCTACGCATTAAATTGGTATTCTTATTCATGGCTGCTGATGTTTTCTCAATTGTTTTGCGAATATATGTTGAATAATTGAAGTTGTCTAAATCTTGTGCTTACTTATGTTTAGTTTGGTGAGATTTTTGTCTCCGTGTATGGTTCCAAATTCCAATCTCTCTACCAAAACAGTAACCCAAGTCCAAAATTTGGTTCTTGGTTGAATAAAGAAAGTTGTCTAAGCACGTGGTAGCAAGCGGAAAAAATACACTGAAATTAACTTATGTTGTAATGGACGCCTAGGATAAAAGACAACAAAAATGCCTCCCTTTTCTGGCCATTTTGGGATAAAAATCGGTTAAAATTCTTGCAATCTAAGTATTCCAAATTGAGATTTTGGAAAGAATTGCTCTACCAGATTTTGGCTAATCGAAGGCGGTTTAGTTAGCCCTCATACAACTACCTTAGCTCGAAAATGAAAAGTTATAGGTTTTTAGACTAAGTTACACTAATTTAAATTTATGAAAGGTTAAACAACCTCATATTTTAATAAAATTTTGATCGTTGAATTCTGCTTAAAATAGTCTTGTCTTCCTCATGAAGGCATGTGATTATCGACCTTTTTTTCCACAATAATGTGATTATCGACCTAGAACCAAACCAGGAAGTAGTCCATAATAAATAAAAATTGAGTACCCATTTAAGCTAGAATTTGAGCTTTAAGAACTGAAACAGTGTCATTGAAATGTCACAATTAGGAGTGTTTCCATGAGCTAATAATATACAATCAATTTTTGTATAAAAAGCAAAGAGAAATATGTTATTGTGATTCACTATTCATCATCATTGTTATTATTTATAAAACCATGTTGTAATGAAATGCAATTTGTATTTAATAGGATAAAACATTAATAGACAAGACATAGTGTGGACCAAAAAAACGTCGATATGACATTAGAAAAGCACTATCATAAGACACAATGAAACAGAACTCATTCAAGAACTTTATGGGTAGATGACTTTGTGAAAAGTAGTTCTAGAGGTATTATCACAAGCTACATTGGGAATGTTGTTGGAGACAAGGCAAGAAATAGGAGATAAGGGAACAAAAGAAAAAAGTGGATAAGGGAATGGGTGTAAATCAAAAGTTGACATGACATTATAAGTGAAATTAGGTTCAAAAAAGGGTGGTGTTATGGATTTATGAGTCGATCACTTTTGAGGTCCAACTTAAGAATAGATTTAATGAAAAGAACATATTACACATGCTTTGTGAATGGACCAAGTGCTTGAGCCTAACCAATTGGGCCTAAACTTCCTTATAAGGTGACACCAAACCAACATGATAGGGTTATCACCTCCTAGTACAAGTCTAAGAGATATTTTTAAGCTAGCAATGCACATATATTCTTTGAATGGACCAAGCACTATAGCACAACCAATTGAACCAATGACTCCCTCATAAGGGAATTGTCAAACTAGCGTGATAAGAATGTTACCTCCTATGTAAGAGGAAAATAGTGAATTTGTAGCTTGTACATTTTCACACACCCACTACCTACATAGGCGAAGGTCGGTTGCACCCCTCCATATTCAAGAGAACTCACTTGCAATAGAATAAAGAGAATATACATTGTGAATGGACCAAGTGTTGTAACCTAACCAACTGAGAAAATGAATTTCTCATGTGTGAATCACTAGACCAACACAATAAGGTTGTCAACTCTTACGTAAGAGACGAAGAGATTCCTTTGAGATTTCAACTTGCACACTAGATCCAAGGCCAACCACACCTCACTTTAGTGAGGAGATCTTCGTGAGGATAAAATAACTTGAACACATACTTTGTGAATGGATCGAGTGTTGCAACCTAACCAATTGAGTCAATGATTCCCTCAAAAGGTATTGCCAAACCAACATGATAACATTGTCACCTCTTATGTATGAGGCCAAAAGATGCTTTTAGCTTGCAACGCACATACACATTGCTTGCACAATCCAAGGTTACATGTACCCTAATTTGGTCAAGAGACCTCCCTAAGAATAAAATAGAGCTATAGCTTTACCAAGTGAGTCAACATCTTCTACATAAGTAGATCACATGATGAAAATGATAAGGTTGTCACCTCAAATATATGAATTCATCCAAGAGATTATTTATCTTGCAATTCACACACCCACTACCTACACTAAGCAAGGGTGATTGCACACCACTTTCTTCAAGAGAGCAACTGGAGTGTAGATAAAAGAACACATACTTTGTGAACGGACCAACTCATACAACCTTACCAACTAGCTTGGCGAGCTCTCTAATCTCTTTTAATCAAATCGAAGATAGAAATCTGTGCATAAATTATAACCTCAGGGCTACAAAAGCTTACGAGCTACCAAGCAAAATATATGCCAGACACTGCAACTTGGAAGATCTTAACACAGAGCAGATTAATGAATTACTGAATCAGAATTAGGATATAATCTTTTGGTGAATGGACTCCTAAGAAATTGATAAATACTGAAAGAATCTTGCAATCAAATGAAAGCATCTAACTATCAATACCATTCAACTAGACTACATAAAGAAATCACTACCAACAACAATTTGTTAAATTACAGAAAGCAATTAAATGTACAATTCTAATTAACAAGCTGAGAAATACCTAATAAAAATAATTCACTGAATCACAACTGTAAGGAAAAGGTTGAATACTAATCAAATTCTACAATCTGCTTCTACTCTTGAACACTCACAACAGAATTCTAAAAGGACCTAATTACATCCATTCACTGCAGAATTTATACTAATTTGACATTTATCATTCATATACTTCTCTGGAAATGGTAACAAAAATAACTTTGTAATCAATTCTCACCACTCATTTAAGGATTCACAGGCAACTTTGCTCGCACACCAATTCTGTATATCAATTAATTGAACCAATCCACACTGCGTTAATAATTAAACTATAAATCTGAACACACATGCATAAAGGAAAGAAATCCTATTTATAGCAGCACTTGTCACAGAAGGGGGCCCTGCCTTCGGCAACAATAGCTGAACAGCCTCTCAATCACACGAAATGGATCAACACATCGAATTAGATAAAACCAGGAATTTCTTATATATAAAACTGATACAGTGTTCAATAATTCTTATGCAATTGAGGCTAACCCTTCTGAAGAGTCCCCCTGTATTTTATACATCAACACTTATGAGAGGATAAATGAGGAATTGCATAGTTACAACGAATTCCGCAATAAATCCTATCTACGTATCCTTAATAAGATATTTCTGGGATATACATCATGGAAAGTGGAGGAAGATCCCTGGGATATCGGGATGGTCAACTATGAGTCATCATGGACCCATAATACCAAATTAAGCATGAAACCTCCATCTCCTTGGATCGACTGCAGCATCATCTAATTGTTGGATAGGTAACCAAAATACTGCAGCAAAATACATCAAGCTAGATACCTCGGTGTAAAAGCTCCAGACTAAAATGCATATCTCCCAGCTTCCATAGTCCTTCATTCTGCAATTTGTAGATGAACTGATACCAAACTTGAAACATATCTTCTTTAGTAGGAAATAATAGCAACATATCCCTATCAATAATAAGCAATTGACAAATAACAGAAGGGACAAGATCAATTCTTCCCAAGGCCAGAATGTTCAAAATGCAACCAAAAGAGCCGGTAGTAATATAGGAGTATGTCAAAAAGGAGTCAAAAAAAAAGTAGAAAGGAGGAACAAAAAGGGTCATATGCATAGCCCGTCATCTCCCCCCAACCAAAGGGTTTGCATGTCCCCATGCAAACTAAGACTGTGATCCACTGACAGGGGTACTTGGAGAGCTGCTTAGGCATTCATCACTCCACTTAAAGGAGGAATGGCCACCTTCTGTTATGCTGAAAAAACCTTTATGTTCTCCCATAATTCTGAAAAACTCACTGTCTTCCCCATCCACTACAAGGCACCAAAGTATAGGAAAGTGAAATCAGAGCCCAATCCAGTTGGCTCTCTGGGTGCTTAGGCAATCAAAGTAGACTTGTATTTTGTCCAGGGCTCGCTCAAACATCCTAACAAAGAAGGGATCCTTCCTTCTTAAATCCATGCTCAAAGCATTAATCCTTCTTTGTAAACAGAGCATCACTTCCAACATGTGAAAAGGAATCCAGCTCCTACATTCATGAACAACTTTAGACTAAGCAGATTCCAGGAGAGTAACAAATGCTGAATCTTGCATAACCTGGTTCCTGGCCATAAATAACTTTTCAACTGAGGGGGAACCACTCACCCAAAGGGCATCTTCCCATTCAATATTTTCTACAGCAGTGGCCGCATTGTTCCATCTCAAATGATTTCTCATGAAAGACATTAATGCCCTCAGTTGTACTTCCCCAACATGAGGGTTTGGATCCCAATCTTCATAATCAGTCATAACCAGGTTATGCATATATACCTCACACAGAAAATCTTGTTCTTCGTCAATACACCTGGCAAATGCATCAACAAACTGGGCTTCTATCTCAATATGATCATTATAACCCATAGTTACCATTGACAGCCTAAAAGATATAAGTTGTTCTTTTAAAAACACATAATACAAATTCGAAGGGGGTCTTAGATTCCTCATGGAATGAGCCAGATAATTCATATATTCTTTTTCAAATTTTAATTTTTTCACTTCTTGACCAAGCCTTCTTGTAGCCATGGCGTAATTTTGTCTCTGCAGCTGTTATGTAATTGTCTCCTGTTCTTTTCCTTTTTTCTGATCACGGGCCAATTTTAATTGTCTCTCCAGGTCTCCTGTTGCCACCTGTAACTGATCTACCATTTCCTCTAAATATTTTATCCAAGCTTCGTCGGAAGGGTTTTCTTCATGTAGCTCTTGGCCTCCTGGACTTTCTATTTCCAAATCTTCTAGTTCTTTTGCTTCAAAATCTTCCTTCGGCTCCATATTTCTTGCTTGCATGCTGTCCTCTATTTCTTCATCTCTATAATTTTCATTTTGTTCATTTTCCCATGCTACAGCCTCCAATAAGGGGTCCATCTTATATCTCTCCATCTTCTGAACTTGCTCTTGTAGGGACGCCACTTCTTCTATTTTCTTTTGATAGGAGATTTTCAAAGTCTTGTGATCCTTCTTCAATTATCCATATGCCTTACGATACTTGCATAATAGGAAATATTGGAATCTTCTAATCCTGCTACCTTTGGATTTTCTGAACAAAGCCAACCATTGTTTTTCTCCCTTCTGCTGCTTTTCCATGTTCTGGAACCCTAATTGATCTTCTTGGTCTTTACTGGTACTTCCTGTTATAATGAATACTTCCTGTTCTGCCTCTATTTCCTTATTCCGGCCCTGCAATTCTTTCTGATTTTGTCGCCCTCCCTGAGCTCTGGATCTTGTCCGAGTATGAGGTCCTTCTATTAAGCAAGCTGGGGTTTCAGCTTGAAGGCTTCTCATTGGGACTACCTGGACTGGTTTCTCCTGTTGGATCTGTGGGGCAATTTCTAGTACTTTCTTCTTCTTTTTTCTTGTCTGACCCACACTCGATGATGTACCCACAATCGATTCCCAGGTTTGGTCCTGTTCCTATAGCGCATCTTCTACCAATAACCTGATCAACCCGTGATGAGCCAGGCTTGTGTCTAGATTATTACTGTTTTTTACCATTTTGCTCATTGATTCTAGGGACTTCCACAGAAAGTATGGCATGTCAATGTATTTCTGATGCCTTAAGTGGTTCAAGATTTTAAAGTGATAAGCAAAAATTAAGCTGAACCGACCTTCACATGTGATAAATTTGATTACACAAAGTGCCACTTCACTCCATGGAACCGGTAATGAAGTTTGCTTTGTCCCCTTTTCCGTCCCTTGCAACAATTCACCAGGTTCAACAAATGCATCAATCAGAGGTTTTATCGACACCTGTTTTTCAAACCACTTATCACCTATCTGTGGTAATCCAGAGATCCTCACAACCGTCATCTCATCCGCTGGAATTCTCAATCCCCGCACTTCTGCAACTCTACCATCATATGTGAGTGCAAACTCCATAGCAATTGCAGCGTCTCCTTTCTTCATTCTGTCAAAATATGCTAGCCATCTAGCCTGCTGGAAAATCGTTTTTACCTCTTTGTTCCCATAAACCATACCCGGGCTTCCTGGTTCGCTCCTAATTGCCCCTTTCATTGCGTTCCTCTTCTTATTGCCTCCCCAAAGTGCTTACAGTTTCTCAAGTCCTTGTCGATTCCGGGAAAAAATTGGATTTTCGGCTTAAACAGGGGTGGATTATTAATACGGGTTTATCTAAGAGTTCATGAATGGTGGAATTATCAGACACTAACTGGTTTTACCAATTTTTTAAAGACGCCCCCAATTCTCCCCCCCCAACTAACTCAACACACGTCCTCGTGTGGCACTAACTAGCATGATAGAAGTCCTTCTGTACTTATCAAATGCCAATGAAAGATGGGTACGTACCTTCCTTACCTGAGAAGAGATGAGTAGAGTACAAATCCGGTTGGTTGCGATAATTGGACTGAATAGTGAATGGAAGGTTCTCCAGTTGTAGCGTTGATGGTCTTCTATGAGGCTGACGAACTGTGATGATCTTTCTGGTAGTGGTCCTGTCAAATAGAATTGGATATGACTTCAGTTTGGCTGCTGAAAAGGATCCATAATGCTGCAGTTCAACTAATGAGTGTTCCAGTTTTATTTGCCGGTGACATCGAGTGATGATGGGTCCGTACAGAGAAATGAGGTGCCGCCATATGAATGTGGCATGGAAGGTGGCTGAAAGTATGACCGTTGGAGCATTGGAAAAATCGGGAAGGATCTGGTGCATTATAAGAAATGATTCTATGGTATCTCGGAAAGTGTGGAAACTAGATGGGGGTTATGTACTGGGACGGAAAATGTTTGGGCGTGGAACGGAAAGGGTAGTGGTGATAGAACGGAACATGCTCTGGGGTGCGACAGAACATGTGCTGAAGTGGAGCGGAAGGGTGTTTAGGTAACGAAACAGAAAGGTTCTGTAATGCAGCGGAATCGGTTCCGTAATAAAGCGGAAAGGTTTTTTGATGACGGAACAGAAAGGTTCTGTAATACAACGGAACAGGTTCTATAATAAAGCAGAAGGGTTCTGTAATGTAGCGGAAAGGTTTTGATGACGGAACAGAAAGGTTCTGTAATACAGCGGAACAGGTTCCGTAATAAAGCGGAAGGGTTCTGTAATGTAGCGGAACATGTTCTGTAAAAAATGGTTTTATTCCAGAAAGCAGGGCCATCCAAAAGCGAACAGGAGAGGGGTGGAATAAAGAAGGGGAACTAGGATAGAATGTCCCTGTAGAAAATAAACAGATAGACTTATTAGAATCCAAAAAAAAAAATTATTTATTTCATTTTTTAGGCTACGTCCCAGTAGGATTTTCACAGTCCATTTTCCTTCTTTTTTCTCTCTCTCTCTTTTTTTTTTTTTTTAGGGCTGCATCCTAGAAGGATTTTCACAGTCCATTTTTTTTTTTTTAATTCTTCAGAGATTGAACTAGTGATCAGGAAATCATTGGTGCACCAGCAGGCATCAATGTTGCAGATGAACGCCTGTTTGGACAATGGTTTCTTATAAGGTCTTAGCCTGTGACCATTGGCCATAAGAAATGTACCTTCACCATCAATGGTTCTGAGTCGTACTGTATCATTATCAAAAACTGTTTCAATCTCATATGGTCCCAGCCAGCGAGTATGAAGTTTCCCTTTGAACTTTTTGAATCTGGAGTCGTAGAGAAGAGCCCAGTCACCCTCTTGAAAATGCTTAGTTTTGATGAATTCATCATGCCATCTGGTTCATTGTTGTTGTACAATGGCTGTACGTTCTATGGTAGCCAAGCGTAAATCATCAAGTTCATTAAGCTGCTGTAGGCGAGTATGCTGAGCCTGTGATAAATCCATGCCTAATTGAAATGCAGTTCTTAATGTCTTAATCTCAACTTCTATTGGTAGGGTGACTTTTTTGCCATAAACTAATTGATAAGGACTCAAACCTATTGTGCTTCTCCAAGCTGTTCTGTAGGCCCATAAGGCTTCAAGCAACCTATCAGCCCAATCTCTTTGATGAAGTTGGACAGTCTTTGTGAGCACAACTTCCAGAATTTTTCTTGTGCCTTCTACTTTCCCATTTTCTTGAGGGTGATATGGTGAGGTTACCCTATGCCTGATATGATATTTTGTTGTGAGAGCTTTGATAAGTTTATATGTAAATTGAGAGCCTCCATCAATAAAAATCTCCCTCGGAACTCCAAACCTTGTGAAGATCTCTGCATATAGAAAGTTTGAGACTGCCTGCTCTGTTGCCTTTGGAAGTGCCTTTGCCTATACCCATTTAGTTACATAATATGTGCATACTAAAATGTAGGATTTCTGTCTGGATGGAGGTTTAATAGGACCAACAAAATCTAATGCCCACTTCTCAAATGGTTCCACCACCAGCTGAGTTTGAAGTGGCATTTCATCGGACTGAAGTGGCTGCCCCATCCTTTGACAACTATCACAACTCTGGACATATTCCTGGGTATCTTTGAATATTGTGGGCCAGTAATATCCCAGTTGTAAAATCTTATGGGTTGTTCGTTTATCAGCGAAGTGTCCTCCACATGGACCATCATGACAGGTTCTCAGGAATGGATAAATTTCATCTTCACGAACACATCGACGAATCACCAAGTCTGGTCCTGTATAAAACAAATAACCATCAATCCATGAAAATCTGCTACTACGTTGCACAATCCTCTTCTTTTCTTTTGATGTCATATGCCCCGGAAGTCTTCCTGCAGCCAAATAATTTGCTACATCTGCAAACCAAGGAACATTAGTAGAAATAGAAAAAAAATATTTGTCTGGAAAAGCATCATCCACCGGTTGAGATTCTTCATCAGTAGTTATTCTTGAAAGAAAATCAGCAACCACATTAGTTTTACCAGGTCTGTCCATTATTGAAATATCAAATTCTTGTAGCAACAACAGCCACCTAGTGACTCTGCCATTTGTGATGGATTTATTCATGAGATATTTAATGGAAGAGTGGTCGGTATGGACAGTTACTGGGTATCCTGTAATGTAATGGCGAAATTTATTTATGGGATAGATGACAGCCAAGAACTCTTTCTCAGTCACAGTATAATTAAGTTCAGCAGCAGTCATATTTTTACTGATAAAATATATGGCATAGGGATTCTGATTTTCTTGTTGGCCCAGGACTCCTCCTATGGTAGTATCAGAGGCACCTGTATAAATTAGGAAGGGTAGTGACCAATTTGGACCTCGTAGGATAGGTGCAATAGAGACTTTCTGTTTTAAGGTTTCCCAGGCTACTTGGCAATCTTTTGTCCATTCAAATTGTTTATTTTTAGACATGAGCAGAAATAAAGGACTAGCAATCTTTGAAAAGTTTTGCACAAATATTCTATAATAACCTGCATATCCAATAAAACTACGTACCTCTTTTTGTGTGGATGGGACTGATAAATTACTAATTACCTGGATTTTTGCTGGGTCTACTTGAATGCCCTCCGGAGATATAAGATGACCCAAAACAACACCCTGGGTAAGCATCATTCTGCATTTCTCACTACCGAGACAAAGGTTCACCTCTTTGCATCGTGTAAGTACTTTGTCCAAATTATTCAAGGCTACTGCAAAATATTCACCATGGGAGGTGAAATCATCCATAAAAGCTTCCATAGTGTCATGAATCAGATCAGAAAAAATGCTGAGAACAACCCGCTGAAATGTAGTAGGGGCATTGCATAACCCGAAAGGTAGAACTTTGTATGCAAAGGTGCCCCATGGGCATGTGAATGTCATTTTTTCTTGGTCCTTTGGTGCTATCCTAATCTGGTTATATCCACTGAACCCGTCTAGAAAAGAAAAATACTTCCTCCCTGCTAGTGTATCCAACACCTGATCGATGAAGGGTAACGGAAAATGATCCTTATGCATGGCTTTGTTTAATTCCCTGTAATCAACGCAAACACGCCACTTCCCGTTCTTCTTGGGCACCATCACCAGTGGAGACACCCACTTTCTATCAGAGATGGGATAAATAAAATTTGCAGGCAACAACTTCTGTAATTCCTCTTTGACTACCTCTCTAAGTGCCGGATTCATCCTACGCTGAGGTTGTCTGATGGGCCTAGAATCCTCCTTAGTATAGATATGGTGTGTGCACAGGTCAGGGTGTAGACCTTTCATGTCACTATAATCCCAGGCATATGCAGACTTATGTTTCTTTAACACTACAATTAGTTGTTCTGTTTCCTACTCTGACAATGTGGAGCTAATCTTCAGGAGCTTGCCAGGTTCAATTTCCACTTCCCTAATTTCAGACTCCACATCAGGGATAGCGGCATTATTAGATGAGCTCGGAGTACTGTCAATTTGTTGAGTGGCACAAACTGCACTAAACAACTCCACGAAGTCTCCCGAGGAATTAGAAGAAATAAATTGACTAAGCAGATCATCCTCAATTAATTGTTTTGCTGCCATTGTTTGTTCAATCATGTACAGCTGTAGGGTGTCTTCTGCTTGCTCAATTCCTTCTTCTTCTGACCAAACCGGAAGTTCGGGTTGGAGTATAGGCTTCGCAGGAGGATATAAAGTAAGTTCCTTAACAACATGTCCATGAGATATGCGCATATTACCTGACCGACAGCCAATATAAGCGTCTGCCATGGCCAACCATGGTCTCCCCAGAATTAGGGGGTAGCCTCCCAAATTTGATTTTGTTTGTAGAACCATGAAGTCTACCGGGTACTCCCATGAATCCATTGAAATAACAAGATCTTCTATAATGCCTTCTGGTTTAACAGGAGATTGGTCAGCCAATTGTAAGATAGTAGAAGTTTGTTTGAGTTTTGTAATGCCCAATCTATCCATTGTTCTTTTAGTCATGACATTAATGGCTGCTCCCAAGTCTATTAGTGTATTAGAGATAGGAATGCCATTGATTTGTACTTTAACCATAGGACTACCAGGGTCAGAGTACTTAGCAGTAAGGGTATTACCCATCATCAATTCAGCCAAGTCACCTATCACATGGACTATTGGGGGGTCTTTTTCGTTTCCTGCCTGGCTTTTTCAAACACAATTCTCTGACAACTTTGGAATAAATGGGAATGTCTTTGATAGCTTGGAATAGTGGAATTTTGACATAGAAATTTCGTAATTCTCCAAGGAGATCAAATTCTGATTGTGGCATCAATTTTTCTATGGCCAAGCGTTTGGGATATGGTGGTGGTTGTTTTTGCTCAATTTGAGGTGATTCCCTGGGTGGGATGGGTGGGAAGTTGTCTTCAGATTGCACTGGTATTCCTTTGGATTGGTCTGGTAAATTTTTGGGTGTTTCTTCCTCCTCCTCCTCTGAAATTATAGGAGAGGTGGTTTTACTAATTTTCCTGCCAGAGTGTAATTGCATGTCGTGGCAGTCCACTGTGGAGATGGAATAGGCTGGATAATTGGGTATTTCAGCAACCATTAAAGGTTGTCCAACCTTATTATTAGGGTTAGGAGCAGGTTGTGCAGGAAGAAGTGGTTTTGGAGGTGGATTGTTCACTGGCAAGGTTAACTGAGGTTGTAGGGGGGGTTGCATTAATGGTTGTACTGGTGCAAATGGGAATTGAGGATTCTGTAATTGTGGGGCTAAATGATGAATCTGTTGGTTATTCCCAAAATTTGAATTCCTCCAATTGGATTGCCAAAGGTTACATTGGGGATAGGAAGGTGCCCAAGTTTGTTGAGGCAAAGGTGGGTACCAAGGCTGAGAATTTTGTTGGACTTGTGGAGCTTGTGGAACTTGCGACTGATGTAATTGAGTATTGTTCCAATAAGGATTAAATGATTGCATAGGATCCAGTACTGTACCTGAAGGTCGAGGTTGCCATGGACGTTTTTGAGATATAAAACAAACTGGTTCTGCATCCGTCCCTGCTTCTTCATATATAGCTTTTAGCCTTGGCAACGAAGGACATTCTTTTGTAGGGTGCTCCAGCTCGCATAGAAGACAGATCTCCACTTTGTCCAATGGGAAGCTTTTGAGGGGATGTCTCTTTCTGCATTAAGGACAGAAGACAGCCAAAGCTCGATCCTCCTCCTCTTGCCTTTTCTTTGCCTGGAGTGCATCTAATTGAGAACTCAGGGAACTAAGTACATCAGTCTTGAAATCCTCCAAGAGGTTCCCAATTTCCACCCTTGAAACTCCTTCTCTTGAGGTCTTCGTGGTTTTGTTTACTGTATCCCGAATTCCTCTACCTGATCTGGAGGCATTCCTTGAATACCTTCTGCAAAGATCGCATATTTCCACATATTTTAGTAGGGACACATCCCCTGCACCCATCAAATTCAGCGGATCAATGCAATCATCTCTAATGCCTCATAAGAGCAGAATCTTCAATGTGTCATCATTCAACCCATTTTTCCTTGATCTTTGCAAATTATATTGAAATCTCTCCACATAGTCTTCTAAATTCTCATCCTCCTGCTGGGACATCTTAAAAATGGCTTCCTTCCGGTCCTTGTCCTTGCAGTATTCTTGATATTTATCCAGAAAAGATTTCTTCATTTGAGCCCAAGTTGTTATACTATCTCCTCCCAGGCCCATGAACCATCTCAGAGCCTGGATTTTCAAAGTGGCTGGAAAAAGCTTGAGTTTCTAGTGATCTGTAACATAGTCATAGCTGCTGCATAGGACATCAAATTCAAATAGGAATGTATCCGGGTCTTCACTCGCCATACCATGGAAGTTAGGAAATGCTGAATGTGGAATGTTCTTCATCTGGTTTGTGAGTGTCGATCCGAAGTTCCTGATTGGGAATTCAAAAGTAACCGTTCCCGTACTATATTCTCCATTTGTGTTTCCTCGATTTGTCTCTTCCCCGCGGGGAATGTGTTCTCCCTCGCCATCCATACCTGCCATTAGATCTTCTAGAGTAGTTGACCCGGTGGACCACGGGGATTCAGCAACCAGTTGTTCCTCTTCTCCTTGATTATCAACACTGAATTGTTCAGGAAACCCTTCTTCTTGAACCAACTCTTGTTCTGGAACGAATTCTACCTTGGGATTGCCGAGAGATGGTGACTTTCCCTGAACACGTCCTCCTTTTATTGAACTTCCTACACGATTAGTAACTAGGGGAGGGGTATCATATGCATATACCAGTCTACCTGTACTATATCTTACTCTACGCATGAATACTTTGCATGTTTCAGGATCACATGGACTTGCGGCAGGCAATATTCTAAACGAATATGTCAGTGCATCTTACTTGACCCTCCTCTGAAATCAAACCAGACTTTTTCAAAATTGTCACACACACAATCCACTCAAAGGGAATAAGAAAAGAAATCACAACTGGAACCAAAATAAACAATCAAACTACAATGTCCTTGGCGGCTCCCTGACAACGGCGCCAAAATGACGAGCTCTTTAATCTCTTTTAATTAAATCAAATATAGAAAGCTGTGCATAAATTATCAACCTAGGGCTACAAAAGCTTACGAGCTACCAAGCAAAATATATGCCAGACACTACAACTTCTAAGATCTTAACACAGAGTAGATTAATGAATTACTCAATCAGAATTAGGATATAATCTTTTGGTGAATGGACTCCTAAGAAATTGATAAATACTGAAAGAATCTCGCAATCAAATGAAAGCATCTAGCTATCAATACCGTTCAACTAGACTAAAGAAAGAAATCACTACCAACAACAATCTGTTAAATTACAGAAAGCAATTAAATGTCCAATTCTAATTAACAAGCTGAGAAATCCCTAATGAAAATAATTCACTAAATCACAACTGTAAGGAAAAGGTTGAATACTAATCAAATTCTACGATCTGCTTCTACTCTTGAACACTCACAACAGAATTCTGAAAGGACCTAATTACATCCATTCACTGCAGAATTTATACTAATTTGACATTCATCATTCATATACTCCTCTGGAAATGGTAACAAAAATAACTCTATAATCAATTCTCACCACTCATTTAAGGATTCACATGCAACTATGCTCACACAACAATTCTGTATATCAATTAATTGAACCAATCCACACTGCGTTAATAATTAAACTATTAATATGAACACACATGCATAAAGGAAAGAAATCCTATTTATAGCAGCACCTGTCACAGAAGGGGGCCCTTCCTTCAGCAACAGGAGCTGAATAGCCTCTCAATCACACAAAATGGATCAACACATCGAATCAGATAACACAAGGAATTTCTTATATATAAAACTGATACAGTGTTCAATAATTCTTATGCAATTGAGGCTAACCCTTCTGAAGAGTCCCCCTGTCTTTTATACATCAATGCTTATGAGAGGATAAATGAGGAATCGCATAGTTACAACGAATTCCCCAATAAAGCCTATCTACATATCCTTAATAAGATATTTTTGGGATATACATCGTGGAAAGTGGAGGAAGATCCCTGGGATATCGGGATGGTCAACTATGAGTCATCATGGACCCATAATACCGAATTAAGCATGAAACCTCCATCTCCTTGGATCGACTGCAGCATCATCTGATTGTTGGATAGGTAACCAAAATACTGCAGCAAAATACATCAAGCTGGATACCTCGGTGTAAAAGCTACAGACTAAAATGCATATCTCCCAGCTTCCATAGTCCTTCATTCTGCAACCTGTAGATGAACTGATACCGAACCTGAAACATATCTTCTTTAGTAGGAAATAACAGAAACATAGCCCTATCAATCATAAGCAATTGAAAAATAACAGAAGGGACAAGATCAATTCTTACCAAGGCCAGAATGTGCAAAATGCAACCAAAAGAGCCGGTAGTAATACAGGAGTATGTCAAAAAGGAGTCAAAAACAAAGTAGAAAGGAGGAACAAAAAGGGTCATATGCATAGCCCGTCATCTCCCCCCAACCAAAGGGTTTGCATGTCCCCATGCAAACTAAGACTATGATCCACTGACAGGGGTGCTTGGAGAGATTCTTAGGCATTCATCACTCCACTTAAAGGAGGAATGGCCACCTTCTGTTATGCTGAAAAAACCTTTCTATTCTCCCATAATTCTGAAAAACTCACTGTCTTCCCCATCCACTGCAGGGCACCAAAGTATAGGAAAGTGAAATCGGAGCCCAATCTAGTTGGCTCTCTGGGTGCTTAGGCAATCAAAGTAGACTTGTATTCTGTCCAGGGCTCGCTCAAACATCCTAACAGAGAAGGGATCCTTCCTTCTTAAATCCATGCTCAAAGCATTAATCCTTCTTTGTAAACAGAGCATCACTTCCAACCTGTGAAAAGGAATCCAGCTCCTACATTCATGAACAACTTTAGACTGAGCATATTCCAGGAGAGTAACAAATGCTGAATCTTGCATAACCTAGTTCCTGGCCATAAATAACTTTTCAACTGAGGGGGAACCTCTCACCCAAAGGGCATCTTCCCATTCAATATTTTCTACAGCAGTGGCCGCATTGTTCCATCTCAAATGATTTCTCATGAAAGACATGAATGCCCTCAGTTGTACTTCCCCAACATGAGGGTTTGGATCCCAATCTTCATAATTAGTCATAACCAGGTTATGCATATATACCTCACACAGAAAATCCCTTTCTTCGTCATTACTCCTGGCAAAGGCATCAACAAACTGGGCTTATGTCTCAATATGATCATTATAACCCATAGTTACCATTGATAGCCTAAAAGATATAAGATGTTCTTTTAAAAACACAGAATACAAATTCGAAGGGGGTCTTAGATTCCTCATGGAATGAGCCAGATAATTCATATATTCTTTTTCAAATTTTAATTTTTCCACTTCTTGACCAAGCCTTCTTATAGCCATGGCATAATTTTGTCTCTACAGTTGTTCTGTAATTGTCTCCTATTCTTTTCCTTTTTTTCTGATCAAGGGCCAATTTTAATTGTCTCTCCAGGTCTCCTGCTGCCGCCTGTAGCTGAACTACCATTTCCTCTAAATATTTTATCCGGGCTTCGTCGAAAGGGTTTTCTTCATGTAGCTCTTGGCCTCCTGGACTTTCTATTTCCAAATCTTCTAGTTCTTTTGCTTCAAAATCTTCCTTCGGCTCCATATTTCTTGCTTGCATGTTGTCCTCTATTTCTTCATCTCTGTAATTTTCATTTTGTTCATTTTCCCATGCTACAGCCTCCAATAAGGGGTCCATATTATATCTCTCCATCTTCTGAACTTGCTCTTGTAGGGACAACACTTCTTCTATTTTCTTTTGATAGGAGATTTTCAAAGTCTTGTGACCCTTCTTCAATTCTCCATATGCCTTACGATACTTGCATAATAGGAAATATTGGAATCTCCTAATCCTACTCCCTTTGGATTTTCTGAACAAAGCCGACCATTGTTTTTCTCCCTTCTGCTGCTTTTCCATGTTCTGTAACCCTAATTGATCTTCCTGGTCTTTACTGGTACTTCTTGTTATAATGAATACTTCCTGTTCTGCCTCTATTTCCTTATTCCGGCCCAGCAATTCTTTCTGATTTTGTCGCCCTCCCTGAGCTCTGGATCTTGTCCAAGTATTAGGTCCTTCTATTAAGCAAGCTGGGGTTTCGGCTTGAAGGCTTCTCATTGGGACTACCTGGACTTGTTTCTCCTGTTGGATCTCTGGGGTAATTTCCAGTACTTTCTTCTTCTTTTTTCTTGTCTGACCCACACTCGAGGATGTACCCACAAATGATTCCCAGGTCTGGTCCTGTTCCTGTAGGACATCTTCTACCAATAACCTGATCAACCCGTGATGAGCCAGGCTTGTGTCTGGATTATTACTGTTTTTTACCATTTTGCTCATTGATTCTAGGGACTTCCACAGAAAGTATGGCATGTCAATGTATTTCTGATGCCTTAAGTGGTTCAAGATTTTAAAGTGATAAGCAAAAATTAAGCTGAACCGACCTTCACATGTGATAAATTTGATTACACAGAGTGCCACTTCGCTCCATGGAACCGGTAATGAAGTTCGCTTTGTCCCCTTTTCCGTCCCTTGCAGCAATTCACCAGGTTCCACAAATGCATCAATCAAAGGTTTTATCGACACTCGTTTTTCAAACCACTTCTCGCATATCTGTGGTAATCCAGAGATCCTCGCAACCGTCATCTCATCCGCTGGAATTCTCAATCCCCGCACTTCTGCAACTCTACCATCATATGTGAGTGCAAACTCCATAGCAATTGCAACATCTCCTTTCTTGATTCTGTCAAAATATGCCAGCCATCCAGCCTGCTGAAAATTCGTTTTTACCTCTTTGTTCCCATAAACCATACCCAGGCTTCCTGGTGCGCTCCTGATTGCCCCTTTCATTGCGTTCCTCTTCTTATTGCCTCCCCAAATTATTGTATGGAATTCAAGTTTTAGTGTAAAATCTTCTTTAACTTTGTCAAAATTTGATTTTATATAGCTCATAATAATAAGTTTGAAGTTAAAAAGATAATTATATACATTTTGAATCTAGATTTTGATACAAAAAGATCTAAGCTTGAGTGAAATATTTGGTTTAACTTTATGTGAATTAGATTAATAATATTACAATAAAAATATGATAAATCATTGAAGTAGGATTAATAATACACTTTGAGTGGACCTAATAGTTAAGAATATGTATTTCTTCCTCATAAGTGATAGATTCAAATCCATAGGATAGAGTTGTGTGGTCCCGAGTGTCTAAGAAATGTCCATAATGCCTAAGTGTATAAGATATATAAGGAAAATATTTGTTTGTTCCAAGAGAGATGTGTAATTTCATGCTCAATATGGCACTTTAATAAAATAATAATATATTAAGTAAACAAATTTTACAATGCCAACCCTAGATCAAGGTTCATCAATAGGACAATGAGCCAGGACATTGGCTCATTGTCCTGATGATCAACCTTGATCTAGGTTCGAAATGTCGACATATGAAATGGATACTGCGGTCATCTCGGATACCACTCCTCAAATAAAAAGATCAATACTCTTGGTATGTCTCATCTACTTTCGGTGAGTTAAATAATATTAAGCACTAAGGATCATAATATTATCCATAATGAAAACCCTAATTGTGTTTTCTTATTTAGCGAAGGGGGAGGAACTCTACTTTGAATAGTGACATTGAAAATGTGAGAACTTGAAACTTGACGAGAGGGTTTTCCCTTCTTATCTAGTGAAATTAATGAATAGCCATTAAAATAACAACTAGCTTTGCTTGAGTATAGTCCTTGTCTTTAAAAAATGATATAATTACAAAATATTTATTTAAAAAAAAAATCATAAATTCATAATAAAATAAAATTTCAATAAATTAATTACAATATATAGAATACTGCATATATGCAAATCAAATGGATTTACAATATTGTGTGTGTGTGTGTGTGTGTGTGTGTGTGTGTGTGTGACCAATCACCCAACCCTCTGGAGAATCCATAAAGGTGAGATATTCATCATGGACAACACATAGTCTTAATGAACAATTGGCTCACTAAGAGAAAACATGTCTAAAGGAGTTTGAAACAGAGTGAAGAGGATGGTAATTCTTCATTTCAACCACCATGGCTATACCCAATTAACACCCACTACATATGTATTTATCCATGTAATCAATTTATTATTTAAATTTATGTGGAAATGGATTTGATTGAAGGCCTGTAAGCATAAGTGGATATAGCGTGGCTTGAAGGGACTTGGATATAGAGACTCGATAATTGGAAAATTCCCTTTCGATGCCATATATTCTGAGAGACTGGTCACCTTTGCAATAGGTTCCCAAGCAAGTTCAAATCCAGATTACCTGCCTCTTAAGATGACAATTCTCCTCGAAGTGGATCCCATCAATCATGTGACATTTCAACAACTTCTTCCTATTCATCCGGATGTGTCGTTGATCATGGATTTGATGGGTAAGTTTGAGAATTTCCTTCCTCTTGTCTTACGATTTTTACCTAGGGAGTCGGTTAGTGATATGATGAGACTCACTTCTCTTAAGGTTATAGATCCCGAAGGATTTGATGTCCCCCCTCCTTCTAGTAGTTTTTCTTTGATTGTTCATCCATTGGAAAAGGAGCTCGGGTCGTCTCCTCCTTCATCGATCTTGGATGTCGATCCTATTTTATCAACTTATACTTCACATGAAAGGGTTTCTAATTCAATGATCAATTTTGGCACTTTTGGAATTCGGGATTTACCCTTGGCATATTCAAATCCCTTGATGGAGTTGGTCTCTCCTAAGAAATTGGGAGCGGGTTTTATGGATTTTTTCTAGGTTTCTATTGGTGTTAATGATGGTATTTTGAACTTTTGGAATGAATTTGTTAGACAATCTCAAAGGGGGGGGGGAGTATAGGGTCTTTGTTTTGGATTATGCTCTTCCCTTCCTATAGTCTTATCTCATCCTATCAGGGATTATTTTGTTGATTCTATTGATCCTTCTCATTTAAACTCCTTTTTGGATCCAGATCCTTCTTCTAAAATCCCTATTTCCTTATACTCTGGTAAATTGTCAGATAAGGAGGATGTTTTCCCTATTTTTTCTATCAAGAGTCAGAATGTAACTACTCCAAAAAAAAAGTGTAGGAAGGGGAAGGATGGGAATTTTGGGATAATGTTGCTTCCCAATCTTAGGAAAAGTGTGTTAATCCTAAAGTTTTGTCTTTATATTTGTTTGATTGGTCTTTGTATAAGCTATCGACCCCTACATATTCATTTGGGGCTCTTATAGCATGTTCTCCCCCTCCTAATGTTGATTAATGAATATTTTATCTTTTAACATAAGAGGGTTTGATGGATCTCCTAAAAGAGCAGCACTAAAAAGACTATTGGAAGTTCATCAACCTGACGTTTTCTTGATCCAGGAAACTATGATTTCAAGTCTAAAGGCATGTGATATTTTTTTTAAAATTTGTCCTAATTGGGAGTGTTGTGCCTTAGATGCATGTGCATTATTTGGTGGGCTCTTAGCTGTGAGGAATCCTACTAAGGCTTCTTTTAAACCTTTTTCACTTTTGCATGACTTATTTTAGAAGGGAAGTTAAGAGGGATGGAAAAACTTATCAAACTTTTGAATTTTTATGGTCCTTACAATTAGAGGGAGGCTTTTTGGGATAAGGCAGTGACCTTCGGGATTTTAAATGATCCTTATCTTCTTGTGCCTAGAGATCTTTACCTGACTCATTTTGCGGATGAGATTTGGGGATTTGGTATTGCTATTGATCCTTTAGCATAATATTTTAGAGATATTTTTTATGGCGAAAATACTATTGATGTAATGCCTAGTGTTAATAATCCTACATGGTCTAATGGAAGGACTGGAAAATCTAGGGGGGGGGGGAATACTTAATATATTTTTATTTGCAGATAGATTAAAATATCTATGTGGTAGATTTAGATCGCAGACTATCTCTTCGAGTATTTATGACCATAGACCAATATGTCTTTAGTTGGATTTTGACAAGCCTTCTTATTATGTTCCATTTAAGTTCAATCATTATTGGATTTAGGAGGCAGAGTTCTATAATATGGTTAAAAAATCTTGGTCTTCTTATGAGGTATAGGATTATGCTTCTACAATGAATAGGATGGTCAAAAATTGATATTAAAGAAGGATGTTTCAATTTGAGACAAAAGAGAGAAAGAAGGAAAACATAAAGGACCTTGTTCAAATTGAAGCAAAGATTGAAGCTTTGTTAGATGAGGTGGATGAGGATATGTTCTTAGTTAGAAAAATAGAGAAATTGATTGCTTTAGAATCACAAAAGGAAAATCTTCTCAAGTTGGAAGAAGAAACATGGCATTTAAAAAGTAAAGCGATTTGGCAAGCCGAAGGTGAGAATAACACTAAGTTCTTTCACATCTATGCTTTCCAGAGAAGGAATAATAATGCCATTTTGGAAATAAAAAATTCAAGAGGGGATATGATCTCTGATAAAAAATATTTGGAGATGGAGGCAATCAGTCATTTTAAGGAGATTTGCACTAAATGTAACAATGTTACTATTGATGCTCAGCTACAGGTTCTTAAGCATTATCCTAGATTCTTTAATAATGTAGAAGGTAGTAAAATTGGTGAGGTTGTTACACTAGAGGATATTAAGGATATTTTAAATAAATTTTCCAAGGCTAAAAGCCCTGGACTACATGGGTGGACGGTGGAATTCTTCCTCCATTTTTTTGATATGGTAGGTTCTGAACTGTTGGATGTAGCCGCAAAATCGTGATAGAAAGATGAAGTGATTGGGGGTATGAATGCTAACTTCATTACTCTCATTCCAAAAAGGACAAGCCAAAGTCATTTAATGAATATAGACCCATAATTTTCCATGTGCATGATTTATAAATTTATCTTGAAAGTTATTGCTAACATAATCAAACCTTTACTATCTCGGGGTATCTCAAAGGAGCAGTTTGGATTTCTTTCAAATAGGTTGATTTTGGATGCTATAGGGGTAGAACAAGAGAGTCTTCATTCTATTAAATCTAAAGGTATTCCATCCCTAATCTTGAAAATGGACTTAATTAAAGCTTATGATCGTGTGGATTGGACCTTTATGTGTCTAGTTCTCCTTTAGATTAGCTTACCTGTTGAAGTAACGAATTGGATCATGGATTGCACCTCTTCTATTAATTTTGTCATATTGATCAATGGGTCTCCTACAACTTTCTTCAAAGGTCATGGGGGGCTTAGGAAAGGTTCCCTCTTTCTCCTCTTCTTTTTTTATTGATTATTGGAGGTTTGAGCAGGCTTATCTCTGAAGTGAAGCTACAAGGAAAAATCAAAGGTATAAAATTTCCCCACGTCTTTCAGTTACTCATCTACTTTTTATAGACAATGTTCTACTATTTGGGATTAGATCTGTAGCTGAATGGGAAAACATTTCAAATATTATCTATCTTTTGCAAGGCATCCTGTATGGAAGTGAGCAGTCAAAAACCAATGTTTCTACACTATCTTATAGAACATAATATATGTGACCAAATTTATTAGTTTCTCCCCTTTAAAATGGCTTCTATGGATGAAGGTTTTAAGTACCTCCGATACTATTTAAAACCAAATTGTTATAAAAAAGATGATTGGTTTTGGTTAATTAAAAAAATTGAAAGAAGGATCTCTAAATGGTCTTTTAGGTGGTTATCTCTTAGGGGCAAGTTCATCCTAGTAAATTGTTTCTTAGAGAGTAATACAATTTACTGAATGTCTTTAGTCAGGTTTCTAGGATCTATTATTCAAGGTATCAGAAGAAGAATGTTTCATTTCCTTTGGGATGGAAATTCTACAAGTTTTAAGTTTCATTTGTCAGGATGGGAAAGCTTATATTTTCCTAAGAAAGGGGGTGGATGCAGAATCAAACATCTACATTGGTTTAACTCTTCCCTAATTCATAAGAGTTTGTGGCATGATCTCTCCAGGGATGGTCATTGGCATCTAGTTTTGAAGGATAAATATTTAAAGAAGATCTATGTTGTGGAATGGATTAGGAAGCCACTAAAAAAAATTTCAAATGCTTCAATAGTTTGGAGGGGGGTGACTAAGTCCTTTCTAAAGATGGGTGAATGACTTTCCTAGAAGATAGGAAATGGATGTCAAATGGTTATTGGTATAAATCCATGTGTGGGTTGTGATAGTAATTATAAATTTTCTGAACCACTGTTAGTTCATATGAAGAACCTATATATTGTGTTTATTGCTCAAGCAAGGAATCCTCGGTGGCTTCACTGCTCCCAATCTTATTGGTACAAGGCTCAAGATTTGGGATTATTAGGTAATTTGGTGGCATAATAGAATTTCTATATTTCTTCTCTTAATCAAGTTGGAATCAAACTGTCAGAGAGTGAGGACATTATTGTTTGGGATTGGAAGGGCGCAAATGGTAATCTTATTGTTAATTCTGCTTATATGGATTTTTCTGAAGATGTTGAAGTGAGGAAGCCTTCTTGGTGGTATAAGTGTTTGTGGAAATGGTGCATTCTGACAAAACTTAAGTGCTTCCTTTGGCTTAGTCTCCAAGTTAAAATATTAACCTAGGGAAATATTCTTCGAAGGTGTTTTGTTGGTCTCGACATTTGCCTATTATGTCAAAAAGCATATGAATATGTTTCTAATTTATTTCTTCATTGTTATTTTTTCTAGAAGGTGTGGACTAAAGTTTGCAGAAGGGTGCATTTTAATGTTGTTTGGAATGGAACAGAATTTCAAACCTATTTGGCTAATTGGTATAACAAATCGATGAACTGGTATAACAAATCGATGAACTATAGTGAGATCCCTCTTTTTATCATTTGGTTTACCTGGATAGCTCGTAATAAGCTTATATTTGAGAATAAGACGACTTTAGTTCACTTAGTTTGTGCATCTTCGATTGGTATTTATTTTGAATATGCAAAGAATATTGTTTATAAGCCAACAAGAGTTCAATATAGATCCCATTTTGATGAATCCATTCTCATCGGATATTTTGATGGTGTTGAAAATGGTGGCTAGAGTGGCGCTAGTATGGATTTGCAATTGCACCAAAATCATACTATGCACTTATGGATGGCATATGGCAGAGGTTCAAATACCAAATATGAACCCATTGCTTTATGGGGCCTTTTATGGTTTTCAAAACAAAGAGGTATTATGCAGTTGCATGTGACTAGTGATTCAAGTGCAATTATTGATTCGGCAGCTGGTATTTCAATTCTTTAGGTAATTCAGTTGGATCAATGGTGCATCGGAGTTAGAGAGTTGATTGATAGTTTTTATGATCTCTCCTTCATTCACAGCTATAGGACGTTCAATCAGTTGGAAGAAATGATTTCTAAAAAGGATGTGGATGAAATGAATGGATTAATCTTCTATAAATATTTTATGGATGGCAATTTGATTGATAGAGGCACCATATCTTTTTTATAGTGGTTCTCTCTTTTTCCTCTTAATGAGCATTAATATCAGTAGTTTCATCTATCAGGTTTAAATATGTATTTTCTCCTTTAGAGGCTTGTGTTTTTTCATCTCAGACATTTAGATCTGAAGGATATTAGGTATCCATGGGATGGGACTATTACTTTTGAAAGGAGGAAGGATATGATTCATCTTTTGATTATCAGCATCTGATAAGAAGTATATGTAAGCGTTGATTCTCTTATGATGAATATCAAGTTTATAGTGTTTTTTTCTTCTGAAAAATATATTATTTAATACAATACATTTATTGTGAAAATTGAATAATTTTAAAATGATGATGTAAATTTCTATTTAATTTTTTTATTATTTCATTTAAATAATAAATCATAATTTAAATTCACTATATAATGAATAGTATTAATTGAAATTAATTTTGAAGAGTCTAATTATTAAATATATTAAATTATAAAAAAATTATCAAATCATTCTCATTATTTTATTGTTACATAAAAAAGTTGCCTAAAATATTTTGGTGATCTTCTCAGAATGGTGTGTGGTGTAGATGTATCAGTTGCTCAATCAGTGGATATGGAATAAATGATGGTGGTAGGAAAGGTGCACGGAAGGTACTTCCATCTCCACTCATTGGAAGAATGGGGGAAAAATTGTTGGTATGAAATGCCAAATTATGTCCTGGAGGCCAAGGTTTTATCAAAGGGTTGGTTCTTTTTCAAATTTGAGAACAAGGAAGATGCAAATTGTATTGTACAGAGGTATTGGAGCATTGACTCCACTCCCATATTGTTTAAAAAATGGACACACATGTTTGATGCAAACAATAAAAGGATGGATGTGGCCCCGGTGTAGGTAAAATTACTTGGCTTACCTATGGATTTTTTGAACATGGACTCTTTCAGATATTTTGGAAATTCCCGCGGGGTATTCATTGATGCAGACATGTATTTCTTATCCACTAAAAGAATGATTACCTCTAGGATATTGGTATCTCTGAATATCAGGGAAGGGATTTGTGAGGAAATTGAACTTATTTGGGGAAAGGAGGTATGACAACTGAAGTTAGATTATGAGGGAATCCCTTTCAAGTGCCATAGATGCCACATTTATGGCCATATTGTCAGACATTGTTCTCTCCCTTTCACTGGAAACTCTTCGAGGACTAGAAAGCAGCTTTAAAGGGGGACTATAACTCACACAGAGGTTGTACATGTGAAAGTTGGCAGAAAATCCATAGACCCCCATGACACACATATGTCTTTATCCCCGATGACTGGTAGAAGGGCGTCTTTAGAAGTGAGGAATTCTCAAAATATAGGAGAGGATCGATTGACTGAGGCACAAATACAAGCTGATGAATCTAATGGCTCCCAATCGACTTCTCAACCTACCGAAAGGATTTCGATGGTGACTCCTGGTAAGGATATTGCCTCTTCCTCTCATATTTTTTCTCTAGCAAATTCTTTCAATTTGTTGGGAAGTGATTGGAAGGAAATTGATATAGAATCTGCAAACCCTAAATCACCAAAATATACCCCTCTATCCCCTCCCTTGGAAATCTCCTCTATCCTAGTCTCGACCGCCCCGGTCATCACTTCCCTTAGAGATCCACATCCTTATTCAGATGTAATTCAAATGTCTCTTCTTCTTTAAGCTTAGGTGATCTTCCTATTCGCTTCCATCTCAGAACCCAAGATATCCCCGATCTCTCCATGCTTTCGTTAAGTCATTTAGGGATGGGAAAAAACCCTACCTCATCCACAAAAAGGAGGGGGTGAGGTAAACCTTCAAATATATCATCAGCATAAGAATGTGCTTGAAGGGAGCAAGTCGTTGGCAGAAAAAAAATCCATCATTGGGGCGTTTAGAGTGAAGAAATCCCGGATGGGGTTCCTCCATGAAAATTTTATCTTACAAATGTTAGGGGTTGGAAAGTCCCGCTAAAAAACTTTCCCTAAAATGTTTGGTGCTCACAAACCAACCAAATATAATTCCTTTGCAAGAAACCATGGGTAATGGTGATGTTGTTTCAAATATTCTAAGAACCACTTTAAAGGAATTGGAATTTATGGATCAAGATGCAAAAGGCCTCTCTGGAGGTCTAGCGATCAGATGGAATACAAAGCTTATAAAAGTTCAAAATTCATGTGGTTTTGAGTTAGCGATAGAGATGGAATTCTTTTCGGCATAGGTGGACTCGTTTTTCATCACATTAAACATTTATGGACCCTATGAAGAGAGAGTTCCTTTCTAGGACTCAGCCTTTCAGAAATATTTTATTAAATAAAAAAATGTTATTATTGGAGGTGACCTAACTTTTACATTGGTTACTCATGAAATCTGGGGATCCTGGGTGAGGATTGATCCACTTCCTAGCCATTTTGTACAAAAATTACATGGATGGCTTCTAGACGTTGAGCTGGTAGAACTAAAGCCCACGTGGTCAAATAAAAGGGTTGGAGACAATAGAATTTCCAAAGGGATGGACCGATTTCTGGTGGCAGAAAACCTCCTAGAACATAACATTTTGGTTAGATACTGGATTGGCTCGGGTGGGGAATTGAATCACCTCCCTATATTTCTAGAATTACAAGGGGGGACAAGAAAATAAGTTCGATGCGGCTTTGTTAAAGGACGAAGGCTTCCTACATCTTCTACAAAACTCATGGGTTCCCTATAATCCAGATGATGGGGGACCTGTCGCACTCCACTTCTCCCAAAACCTTATAAGGATAAAGAAGGAAGTTCAAGAATGGAAAAATAATAGAAAATTGAATGATGAACATGAGCTAAAACAAATTTAGGATGAAATCAAATCTCTTTATGATTTGGAGGGAGGGGGATTCTCCACCCAAGATTCCAAGGATCGATTGAGTGAGATGGAGGTCAAAAGGAGGATGATTGTAAATGAACAAGAGGAAGTATGGAGATTAAAAAGCAGATCCTTATGGCTGGAATGTGGAGATGAAAACACAAAATTCTTTCAAGCTTTTGTGAAAGGTAGAAAAATGAAGAACACTATATGGGGCCTAACGGATCAAAATAATGAGATGGTTTCTTCCTTTGAAGGACTATCCAGAATGGGAAAATCACACTTCCAAAATATTTTCAAAGCTAAGGATCGAGTCACCATTGCAGATCTTATTCGTATGTCTCAAATTTTCCCAGGTTTTGTCACCTCAGAGGACAACAAAGATCTAATGGAGGAGGTTACAAATGAGGAACTAAAATAGGTTTTGCATAGTTTTCAGAAGGATAAAATCCTAGGCCCATATGGATGGCCAATTGAGTTCTTCCTTGCACTATATGATAATATTGGTCAGGATCTACTTGGGCTTGTTGAAGAATCCAGAACTCGGGGATTCATGCATCCTCCTCTAAACGCCACTTTTATTTCCCTCATCCAAAAATCCTCATTCAATGGAGGAATTCCGACCAATATATCTATGCAATATCACATACAAAGTGGTGGCCAAAATCATTGCCAGAAGACTAAAAAATATTCTGTCAAAGGTCATCTCCTGTGAACAGTTCGAGTTTTTTAAGGAAGGAAAATACATGAGGCAATAGGTGTAGCGCAGGAAGGACTGCACAACATAAAAACAAAGAAGCCGAAATGGGTAGTGTTGAAGATCAACCTATCAAAATCCTATGACCAAGTAAGTTGGTTATATATGCATCTTCTTTTGACTCATCTTGGTTTTGATTATTCTTTTATCAAGTGGGTCATGAGCTTTATAACCACAGTCTCATTTGCAGTCCTTATAAATGGCTCAGCATCACCATTTTTTCACTTAGAAAGGGGCCTTCGACAAAGCTGCCCTTTATCGCCACTACTTTTTCTATTGGTCGCAAAAGGACTCGATAGAGAACTAAATTATGCAAAATGAAATGGATCATTTTTAGGCATCTCTATCTCTGCCACTCTTCGTTTAACTCACCTCTTGTTTGTGGATGACATCCTAGTTTTTGTGATGGAACAATTGGGGATCCTAAGAAGCTCAAGGAGATCTTGGATCTTTTTGAGAAAGCCACGGGTATGCAAATAAATGCCAAGAAATCTTCCCTTTCCACCATAAATATGGAGGATTTTGAAGTTCGTAGACACTCTTTAGTGTTCATAGATACTCTTTTGTAGGATTTTGAAATTTGATGTTGAAATATAATTTGTTAATAAATTTTAAAATTTTATTAAGTTAATCTTGAAAATTACATATTATTCATACAATTGAATTATTACTATTAATCATTTTAACCATATCCATATAATAATATTAAATTGTTCTTAAATTGTTATAAATTAAATTTTATTTTTAAAATTTTATTAATTTAATTTTGAAAAATTTATACAATTTTGAATTATTATTATTAATCTTGCACCTTTTTATTGAGAAATGGATTTAGCATCCTCCACATGCAATTCCAACAACTTAAAATTGCTAACAATTTTCACTGTATTTTGACCAAAAAATTCACCTAATAATAAGTGCAAATAGTCTAGACTTTAGCTTACCCCTACGTTAAATTCCATGACATGTTTACTTCTTTTTCAAAATGACAAACTATATATTAAAACCAACTAAAAAATATTTACCTTTATATCAAATTTATTAAACATTTCAAAAAATATCCACTGCATATCAATTTTATTAAACCTTCCAAAAATTTAAATTATAATTTTTAATATTTTTAAAGAAACCATTACTTTCAAACTAATTGTGGTGTTGGTACAAACATGAAGATAGAATTGCTTGCTCTCTTGGTGTATTCTAAAAGTGGCAAATCACTTTAGCATTGATGAACTCAAAGTCTTTGGAGATTCACCGATGACGATAAAATGGGCCAAAGAAGGTGTCGAAGGATACATAATTTAGGAGGAGTTTCAGGACTCACACCTAACTGATCATGGATCATTTGATTTTTTTGATAATTAATTTTGTCTTTTTAGAGGAATTTGATATCTTTAGATATCAAACCTTACAAACTTGATGATGCAGACATCTGTTTTTTAGCAGCTTTATATAGTTTCATTTTGGAAAAGTATGGATCAGGAAAATATATGTAAGCATATTTGAAAGTTTTTTGTAACTGTCTACTCAACTGTTTTGTGCTATTTTATTCAGTTTGAGAATATATGTAAACATATTTGACAGTTTTTTTTGTTACCGTCTACTCAACTGTTTTGTACTATTTTATTCAGTTTAAAATTAAAAAAAAACAAACAACCCATACACCTAACTCAAATACTAAAGACTCACTTTTGCGATAAATAAGGCTCAAACACAAGTAACAACACCAGCGACTGATCACTTATTATTTCGGCTAAAGGTGGAGAACACATCTGAAGCACTTGCCCTCCAACAACAAATCAAACGCTTGGTTGATCTCCGAAAAAGGCAGCTCATGTGTAATAAATTCTTCAAGTCTGATCTCCTGCGATCAAAAAGTACTGTAGATATAATCTATGCAGGAAACAATATAACATGAACAGCAGATGATAAAAATATATGCTGAAAACAATATAGCATGAACAGCAGATGATAACAAATTAACAAGCAACAGATATAGTTTGTACCTTAGACATATACTTGTCTACTAGACCAGGCAAGTCGGTTTTACCCTTGACACCGCCAAATATGGTGGCCACTAATCTCCTCCCTGAAAACAATTCCAAAGGATGGAAGCTGATCTTACGAGGACTGGTATCCAGCCCCAACAACACCGTCAAACCCAGTGCCTGCAATGCAATACCATCATATTAATTAATGTCTATTTATTCTGAGAAATTTGAATGAGATGATGATATGGTAAAGGGAAGGGTTTCTTTACCTCGCGAGTAGCCAAGAAAGCCTGATATAACACATCTGTGTTTCCGATGCATTCGAAGCTGTAATCCACACCTCCCTGTGTCTTCTCTGCTATTACCTGACATAGACATGGCTTTCTCTTTATCATGAATCACAGAGAAACCTCTGAACCTTCTTATATAAAACAAATATGCATTAAATTACCTCTTGAATGGGCTTTTCATGGTCTTTTGGATTTATGCATTCTGTCACGCCCAAGGCTTTCGCTGCAATGGAAATCAAGTAAATGGTGAATTTCTGACTTAATTCCATGGTCTCAGTTATGATGGTGTTTACATAATTATTACTCTAAAATATATAGTTGCCTGATCTTGATAGCAAAATCCCATTTACAGAATCTCTATATTTTACCTTTGATGAACTTGCTTGGATTTGTGTCAATACCAATAATCTTGGAAGCACCTCTCATCCTCGCACCCTCTGCAACCTACACAGTGCCCATGAAAACGTCAAGAAAGCAAAGCGAAAATCGTATGGAGAGAATAACACATAAAAGTTTAAAACTGCACTAAATTCGGGAGGAGATTACTAACAGCAAGGCCAACAGTACCGAGACCAAAAATGGCCACAGTTGATCCAGTTTCGATGTCAGCTGTGTTAAAAACAGCTCCAACACCTGAATATCCACAAGAGATATTTCTCATAATTCTAATAGTAAGTTGAATATTCTGGGTCCATCATTTAAGGACAGATATATGCATAGTCAAGTAAATACCAGTGGCTATTCCGCAACCTAGCAAGCATGCCTTGTCCAAAGGAGCCTCTGGTAAGATCGATTTTGAATTTATCACAGAGATTAGTCTTCTTTGATTTACAGCACACACAATCTCCACACTCTCCTGTGAACAGGAGAATCACATGATCTCCCTCCTCAATATCTGTCACGCCTTCTCCTATGCTCTCCACAATCCTGTAATCATGAATTGACTTTCTCGTTTAGTAACTACCTAGTCTGAAAATTAGCATATCATCATATTCATATTAACTATAAATAACGAAGATTTACCCAGCACCCTCGTGTCCAAGTATGCGAGGAAAACGCTTGGGTGTTTTCATCCTGCAAACATAGGCGGTTCGAATTAAAAAAGTTATTACCATTGATGGAGGCAAATGTATGTCATAGTAAGCTAGAAATGACGTTATGGATTACCTCGTCAGTCCAGAATGTGATATCAGTATGACAGAGGGATGTGTGCGTGATTTTGACACGGACTTCCATAGCCTGTGGTGGATCTACTTCAATTTCTTCAATAACCAGCGGCTGCTTAGGCCCCCATGCTACTGCGGCTGCTTATCAGTCATTAAACGCAACAATGAATCTCTTAATATTGTTAATTTTGAACTGAAATACGTAGGGATAGAATCTAAGCTTATAATTTAATGCATATGCAAAACTATACTTAGGCAAGTGATGACTTTGCCAGCAGTACTTTTCTCAAGCAAGAGACACCCTTGGCCATTACAGCTGGTTTCTAGTTTTTGAATCCCATGGCCGAGATGGCTAACACTTTCTTCAGGCATTTTTTCTGATCTCTCAGCCAAACACTAAAGAACAATGCAGATCAGGGTGTGTGATTAAGTAGAGAAAAGATCCCAAGACGAGTGAATAAGAATGGTCAAGCTGGGGCACTCCGTGCAAGACAATTAAATTCTTGATCAACCTTTCCAACGTTGACAGAGCCATCTGGCCAATAGCATTTTGATCGTATTAAAATTGTAAGAGAAGAGTAAATGGGCGACCCTCATTAGTCAATAACAGTCAAAATCGTGCGAAGGCAACTTGCTTCGGTAACTTGCCAAAGATTTCATGGCGATTGCGTGGAACACTTCAATTCTCAAACGGGGAAATCGACAATCCTTCAAATCTTTCCTCATATGCCTTACATTCCAATTTCCATAGTGTTATTCGATTTCAATCACTCCTTTCCTTTTCCTTAAAACAAGGATATTTATAATTTAAACAATGTGAAGATAAACAGTTTGAATGAGCTGTTTGAGGAAGCAAAGATTTTCCAAATCACTAATTTTTTGATTAAAGATATTTATAATTTAAACAATGTGAAGATAAAACCGTTTGAATGAGCTGTTTGAGGAAGCAAAGATTTTCCAAATCACTAATTTTTTGATTAAAAATTCAGTTTGAATGAGTTGTTTGAGGAAGCAAAGAATTTCCAAATTACGAATTTCTTGATTAAAAATTCATGACAACAAAGATTTTCCAAATTAGTAATTTCTTAATTAAAGATAGAGATTCATGACAAGAGAGATGCCATATATAGAAATTTGAAAATATGATTACTTCATTAAAATTTCTTCAATTCAATTCCACGTACTTTAAATGTTTATGAATAAGAGTCAGAGTCACTGTCATTTTAATTCAATTCCACGTACTTTAAATGTTTATGAATAACAGTCAGAGTCACTGTCATTTTAGTTTTATTTTTTATTTTTAAGTAAGAGTCACTTTAATTTATTTTTACAACTTTTATATTTATTAAAAATTCAATTTATTTTTACACTTTTATATTTATTGAAATAAAAGTTTATCTTGAGAAATTTAATGTAACTTATAAATCAGAATTGAAATAAACTTAAATATAGAAACAATGTGACGAAAGAATTGAATAAATACACAATTTATTATTACTGGACACAACTAAATTGAAATGATTTATCGATTGTAAATATTTGTCCACATGCCATGCCAGCATAAGCCCGCTGTTCCAAATTCAAATTGTCAGCATAGGCTTTGTAGGTTTCACATTATTGTTGAGTTTATTTGAGCGGTTGTCCATTTGGGTGTAGATTAGTTGGCAAGCCTGTATAAACCTTTTAAAGGAGGTGGCTGATTCAAACTTTAAATAACCCATGTATCATTATAGCAAGCTTATTGAAAAAAAATTATTTTTACTTTAAATGTGAAGAGAAATAATAAAGTATATTTAAATAAATAAATTCTGAAAATATATTATATTTATTTATAATAAATATTAGATTTATTTTTAAAGTTTTGAAAATATAATATTTATATTTATAATAATTATTATATTTATTTTATTTAAAGTATATTTAAATAAATAAGTTTTAAAACTATAATAGATTTATTTTTAAAGTTTTGAAAATATAATATTTATATTTATAATAATTATTCTATTTATTTTATAAATATATATTTCTCATTTATTAATACATAGCACATCATTAAAAATGACACGTCTCATCCATCTAAATTTACACATCACCACCTCTCAATGAAAGCTCAGTGTAATATTATTGTGCGGATAATTAAGAATTCCGAAAATTATTACAAAAAATCAATGGAAGCGGTAGCACGTGTTTGACGGGTAGTTGTTCCTAACACTCGATTCTTTGAAGGTTGTTCCATCCCGTCAAAGCTAGAAAGTGCGGTAACTGTAAGAAAGAATAGTTTGCAGGTGTAAAAGAGCGAACCGAAGAAATTTACAATCCATGTGTTAATAATAGTAAAATTATATTAATTAAAATATGGTTTATATCGGTAGCATTCTTTTTTCATTTTTAATAATATTGATCATATTAATCAACATAGATCCAAATCCTAGGTTCTATTAAGCACCGAGAGGGATCAAATCTCCTTAGGTGCAAACCTCTCCTTGAATAGCTTCTTGAGTGCAATACCTGAGCCACCTAATCCTAAGCTCCTCTAAAGTCTCTAGTTTAAGTCGCATATTTACCTTTTACTTTGTATTATTTTTTTGTTTATGTCTAATATAATATTTATTACTTTTTACTTTGTATTATTCTTTTTTGTTTACTTTGTATTATTTTGTTACTCGACAAACACTTTAAAATCTTATATTTACTTTTTACTTTGTATTAAAAATAAAAAGTAAAGTCTCTAGTTTAAATTTCATATTTACTTTTTACTTTGTATTATTCTTTTTTGTTTATCGCCAACATAATATTTACCACCTAATCCTAAACTCTAAAGTCTCTAGTTGCGGCGAGAAAATATTGTAAGGTTGGCCATTAATAAAAATATAAGAAGTAAAAAAGATAAAGAAGTAACCCACTATGAGGGAGATCTTGTAACATTTGTCGACAAACTCGACAAAAACTCGACAAACACACACATGTTACAAGATCTCCCTCATACTGGGCTGTAGAGCGCCAATTAATTAATATGTTTGTGTTAACTAGTTTTGGAGAATGTTGTCTATTGAAAATATTAATTAATATAGCTGTGTTAATTAGTATTGGTATTCGAAGAATGTTGTTTAGTGACAATATTAATTAATATGGTTGTGTTAAATAGCATTGGTATTTGGAGGGATGATTGTTGCTCTCTCCACCCACGTTCAATTCTTGTAAGTGACATGATGTTCTTGTTAATCCCCTATTGTAATGATTGTATTTCTGGACATACCTTGATTCTCTACCTGGAATAGCAGGTATTGACATCTTTCCTGGTGGACTAGCCCTCTAACAAAATGTGAACCACCATTTAAAAACATTGGTATTTGGATAACTTTCGATGGGGTGATAAGGGACTAGAATGGCGAAGGGCCACCACCCTCCGCATGTCAATCGTGTGGGAGTGGATCCTCCACATGCTATGATATTAAGTATTGAGGAGATTATGAAATGGTCGGTGCAACCATGCTTTAATGGAAACTTCCTTGTGCAAATGGATTGGATCGGAGGAAATTATGACAGGAGCTTGTCGAGATGTGATGATAATTGCATTTCATTAACAGTTCGGTGGATGGAAATCATGAATAAGGAAGGGGACCTAATGAAAGCTCATCTCAAACTGGGCTTGAACTCTTCGAAAACCATAAGTTTATTGTTTTTTATTCGAGCTTGGAGGGAAGATCTCTAGCTGCATTTCCAACGAAGATGGACTTTTGAATCGAAAGACACATACTCGAAGATGCTGAGGCAAGGAACGATGGGGTGGGCGAGAAGAAGGGGCTTTCCTCCACTCAACGTGAAGGTGGTTAGTGTGCAAGGGTCCTTTTCGGTGAGGGTTGATATTGGGGTTGAACATTGAAGAGCGCAAGCAACGACTTGTCCTAGGAGACTAGTTGTGGTGGTTCTTGAGGTTGTTATGGGAGGCAGCAAATCCAACGCTGAGTGGCTAAATGTGGAGACTAGGATGGGACATTGAACAATGGAGGAGAAAAATTTGAGGTTACGTGGATTTTCACTTGAGTTGAGACCTAGGTGAAAGAGGAGAAACAATTCATAACCACATAGGACATTAAGGAGGAGATGCATCTTTGGGTCTGAGATACTAGCCATACCAAATCTCAAGACACCAAATATTATAGGACTCTCACCATGCATTGGGCCATTAAAGCTCTTTTGGGGAAAATTCTACTAGATACCAAAGAAGAATGCAATGAGCTCTTGTTACAAATGGATGGCTTGAATAGCAAGATGGATTTCCTCATTTGCACCACCACCAACAAGAATTATGAGACCGCCCCCAGGCTCCAGTTTCAAAGGTGTCTATTGTCTATGTTTCTAAGGTGATCCTACTTAGAAAGTTCTTAGATTTCATAGGGCTTTATAGCAATCTTAGTTATGTTCAACAGTATCTAGTTGGCCTGTTAGTTTTTATAAGCCTGCTATTGTTGTTACTACAAACTTAGATAAACTATAGTTTTATATGTGGTTTGGTTTCCCTCCGAATAGGTCCATTTTGGATATGATGTATTTTGTTGACTAGTAATATAATTTCCAAGCTTTACACACAAAAAACAATCGTATTTAGATAAATAAAATTATTATAAAAAAATAAATTAATTAATAATTAATATTTTTTCATATGCTTGTACAAATATTAATTAATATTTTTTCCCACATTTAAATATGTAATATGTTAATATAATTACGAATAGTCTATTTATTCTGTGTTTTGGACTTTCGGGTGGTTTTTTATTGGAATCTCATATTTTTTGGGTAAAATCTAAATTTAGAAGCGTTTAAGTTGTGTTTTTGAATGCATAAATGGATTTAGAACCATCAAATACCCCTATGGCACTTAGATTATGCAATTTCCATAACTAATATATGTGACTCTAATATTTTTTGAAGAATTCCAACCGAAGTCCGAACAAAACAAACGAAAATATATCCAAAAAAAAGTTTAAAAATGTAGAATATTTAGACTACTCCATATAATTATATAACTAATAATTATTATTTAATATTTATATATAAATATATTTATATTTTTTATTATATCAATATTAACCTTTGGTTATATAAATTTTTGTAGTTTGATATTATTAAAAGTTTTTTAAAGTAATTTAAATATAAAAATGTCAATAATTAAAAATAATGGCCATGGTTGACTATATTTATATAACTAATAATTATTATTTAATATTTATATATAAATATATTTATATTTTTTAATAATTATAAAACTAAGAATTATTATTTAATATTAATATATAAATATATTTATATTTTTTATTATTATATAAATTTTTGTAGTTTGATATTATTAAAAGTTTTTTAAAGTAATTTAAATATAAAAATGTCAATAATTAAAAATAATGGCCATGGTTGACTATGGTTGACCATATAAATAATGACCATGGTTGACTAGTCATGTCACCTTTGTAGCGACCCTCCATGGGTCGCTCCTCTACCACACATATATATATCTAATCTCATTAATATATTAACCTTTCGAAAAAAAAAATCTATGATGATATCACATTTACAATACTGAAATAAAGCAATGCAAAAAATATAATTATACGTTAAACCCGGTTGCTATGGAAGATCTTGATCTATAAAGATGTAATAGTATTTGCTATTTTGGAGAAGGCTTCAATAAATTTATTGTAATAGCCAACCAATCCGATAAAAGATCTTACCTCAGATACATTTTTAGAAGTAGGCCATTCTTGGATAGGTTTTATTTTAGCAAGGTCCAAGTTCACTCCTTCCTCCAAGATAATGTGATCTAGTTATAATATGTTCTTGTGGTAAAACGTACACTTAATCAGCTTAGCATACAACCTTTTTTTTTTTGTAAGTTGCAGGAAGAAATTTAATTAACATAAACAGAATATACATTGTGAACAGTAAAGTTTGTTGCAGATTGGGGAGGCCTCAGATAATGAAGCCACCATCCCAATTGCTCAAAAAGAATGAAATGACTTACATAGTACAAAATATAGACCCTGTGAGTATGGTCTGCCCATAAAAAGGCTAGGACTTGCTACAAAAATAAATATTCATAATGTTTGATAGTGCTATAGACTAAACCATACCAAAAATAAAAACAGAGAAGTTGATAGTCATAGAGATGACTAGGGGCAACAACCTTCCCATTAGCGATTTGCAGGTGAGTTCTCTGGTTTTTCCTTAAGGATTGGGCAAGCGGCATAGAAATCCTCAAAGGTGCTCGGAGGGGGCAGAGTTAGAGAGGGTGACCCTGGAGAGCACGGGTCATCAGAAGCGGCACCACGCACAGTGTCACGAACAACATCACAGGAAGCATCACGAGCAACATCACGAGCAGCGCCACGAACAGCATCACGAGCAGGGGTTACAGAGGTCGAGCCCTTGTTCTTCTTGACCTTGGAATGTTTTTTTGTAGACCCGATGGTTGGAGCTTCAAGAGCCTCAACCTCCTTGTTTTTCTGCTTGGCGAGTTCAGAGTTGTTGCCCAGGGTGAATATGTCCCAGTTCATATTGGCATCTAGCGTGTTAGAGTGGTTCGCTACCTCTTTCAGACTGGCGTTGATTTTCCTTACAATACTGGTGTTGGCTTGCCAACTAGCCTCCATTTCCTCTATGAGGTTGCTCATCATGTTCTTGAGAAACCAGTAATGATTAATGATTCCTCCATTGCTACCAGAGGCAAGGAGAGCCACCACCCTACGAGCCTCCCATCCATCGATAAGGCTTCGAGTCCTTGCAGAGATTCTAGGAGCATAACCATCCATGACCGTCCAATCCATGGTGACCTTGGGCCTGCAGCTGGATATTTTCCTGCCACTTGCCTCGACAAGAGACCCGCCTGTTGCGAATTGTCATGGCTATGAGAATCGCAGAGTAAGCCACCCCTAGGATCTCAAGCTTTGCGAAATAATCCTCAGAAAAAAGCCAGAACTCGACGGTAGAAGCAGAATACCCATCGACGGGATGTTTTAAAGAGCCGAGACCATTAATGTTACAGTCTGTCGTCCTCATGGAAGGTGGCAGAATTGAATGTAGGACACAATTGCCAAGGGAAAAAGTCATTCTAAACACGCGGGAGGGGATCATCACCATTACTCTCATCCTACAGTCTTAAATAGGAGCCGACGCTCTGGGTGGTGGAGTGATCGTCATTTATGGTGGATAGATGTGCGGCAGCGATCATCTCGTCAACCGGTTCGTGCATGCGAAAGGTCGTCCCATCGTTGCCACGTGCAGCAGCGTGAGGTGGAAGCTGCTCCCGGTAAGCATTGTGCACGGTGGCGGAAATTGGAGCACCCGCATCCGGGTAAGCTTAGCATACAACTTATTCTCTCTCAGAATTTGCATTTGGTTATTCTCAAGTGTTTTTCGTGCTCTTCTCTTATCTTGGAATAAATTAATATATCATCTAGGAACACAATAATAAATTGATCCATAAATTCTTTGAATATGACATTCATCAAGAACATAAATGTGGTTGGTGCATTTGTCATTCCAAAAGGAAAGACTGTATATTCATAATTCCCATACCTACTCCTGAAAGCAGTTTTACTAATGTCTTCATCCTTAATGCACACTTGATGATAACCCAATCTCAAGTCGATCTTTGAGGAGACTCTAGTTCCTCGCAATTGATCGAATAGATCATCTATCCTTGGTCATGGATACATGTTCTTAATGGTGGCCTTGTTCAGTTGTTTATAATCAACATGCAACCTCAAGGTATCTTTCTTTTTCACGAAGAGGGAAAGAAATACCCATAGAGATGCATTAGGGCATATGTAACCCTTCTTCAACAATTTCTCCAAATACATTTGCAACTCCTTCAACTGAGGTGTGCTCATTCTATAAGGAGCTTTAGATATAGGAACAGTTCCCGATACCAAATCAATTGTGAAATTGATATCCCTCTTACGGGGTAATCTTGGTACATCTTGGAGTACATCTTTAAACTCCTGCAATATTGCATACTCTGCAATAGATGGTTCTTTGTCAGTTGATATTTCCTCAGCATGGATCGAATACAACTAACAACCTTCTTGATACACTTCTTCATTTGCATGGCTGAGATTTGTCTAACAAATATCAGCCTTAGAATTCCTTTTATTTGAATTGGATTCATATCCTCATACAGGCATGTAATGACTTTATGGTGACAATCTAGATTGGAAAAATGCGATTATAGCCAATCCATTCCAATCAAAACATCAGATTAGACGAGGGGAATTATTTCTAAATAAACCCTGGTCCAAAATCCATTAATCTTGAAACAATAGTTCTTGATCATCGAAGTGACCTTTCATTTCATACTGGTGACTAACTACACCTTTCTCGACTAAAGTAATTTACTACTCTCTAAGTGAAATCTTTCAATCACATTAGCATTAATGAAACTGTAAGTGTCTCCATAATCAATTAAAATTGAAATTGGTACATCAACAATCTTACCTTCGATCTCAATCATGGTTGATTGATGGTTTGCTTTTCGATTATAAAGAGATGCATAGATTCGGGGTATGTTCCAAGCTACATCTTCCACCATGGTATCTTATTGAAAATAATAAATGATGGCCTCTTTATTACCCCTCATTGTACATTTCTTAAAATGGTGATCACCTCCACAATCCCAACGTTTGACTTGAAATGGATTCCTTTAGCCTGCGAACTCAACCATATTTGGTTCACCAGGTAGAGTCTGCTCTTTGGAAAACTTGACCTGATTACCTTTAACATCCAGAGGCTTAAATCCATTTTTCATATGATCTTTCTTGTCTTTCAATTTACTTTTCCATTCTTTATGCATATCAGGTCTTCCTTTACTTGGTTCATATAGGCATTTAGCCTTCCTTATGGATTCCTTTAGAGTATTTGTTTCATCATAAGTAATATTGTCCTGGTAATATGTTGGTAATCCACTAAGAAAATGTTGGATTTTAACATTCTCATTCTGAATGAAACCAACATATCTTAGCAATTATAGGAACCTTCTCTCATACTCCTCCATAGCCATATTACCTAATCGGAGTTCGAAAAATTCCTCCATTTTCCTGTCATATTACCATTGGGACAGGTATTCTTGCTTGAAATAATTCTGAAATATTTCCCATGAAATTTGTTTTTCATCAATATTTTTCACCTACTTTAGCTACTCCCACCATTAGTAAGCCTTTCCATGAAGATTGTATATATCCATTTGACCTTCTTGATTATCAGAATAGTTATGCAATTGCAAATATTTATTCATTTCCAACAACCATATTTCAACACTTTCCCATGATTTCTCCCCATCAAAAGTAGGGTGTTTAATTTGTATGAGTTCACCCTGTAATAGGTCCTCATCATGCTTTCTCTTCATATATCTTCGAGATACCGAACTTGATTTATCTCAAGGTGCTTCCTTTCTGTATTGATTTTCAACTTATTTACTATGGGAATGATGTCTCATCCTATTTATAGTTCCTCTACTTCAAAGTTGATGTCCCTCAGAAGGTACTATCCTCAGAGCTTCACCTTCTTCTCCACTTATCATGATCGCAGAGACATGTTGTAGTCGACTCTGCAACTGAATTAAGTTATACAACATTTGAAGGTTCACCCTATTATGTTGCTCTTGATTCTAGAATATCCTTTCATTTTCGGCCTGTAAGTTTCTCAAAGCTTGGAGCATTTCCTCTGCCCCCATCTTTGTTTTATGGCCATTGGATTCTATCCTTTGTGCACCCATTCCAACTTCCTCAGTGAAATTGGAAAATTATGGCTCTTCCACCATCTTGATTGTATCACTTTCTTTTAATTTGGAAATTTGTATATTTGACAATTTTGTTAGACATAATAACATCCAAATATATATATTTCAACCAGATCATACATGAACATTTTCCTTTCTGGGGATTTTCATTCAATGGTTGGCATAAGGAAAATTCAAATTCAGATACAAGCTGACAATATCCATTGCACAATAACCCAAGAGGTTCGAGAACTGATGTTAAGCCCTAAATGTGGGCACATTTCCCCCTATATTGTGTTGCACTACATTAGTTTTGATGTCGGATTTGATCCATTAGTTGTAATTTTCATTAGTATGGTGATATTAGTTATGTCGGTGTGGTTAAGTGAGTTGTAATTGTACCTCTTAATCTCCTACATATAGGAAGGAGATCTTTTCATTTGAGTATATTGTTTTGTCTTGTCTTGTGTACTTAGTACATTGTGTAAGGAGGTTTCCCCCTCGAAGAGGATTTGTATTCATCTATGTTTTGCATTACCAAGGTGTGGATTACTCTCTTTTGGTTTATTTATGCTCCTTTTATGGTTTTTTGGGGAATTTATTGCATAACATTTGGTATCACAACTCTTTCCTTGGGACTCATTTCCTCATGTGAAAATTCTCACAACAGATCTAAGAGCTAATGTATACCTCACAATGAAATAATTTAGGAATAATATCAAGAGTGATCAATGTAGTAAAATGAGCAATAGAATAATAATATAGTAGAACTCGGATAGAAGAAAAATAACTTCACACACACTGATTCAGTAATCACAAATGGACAAATAAATAATACAATGCATGAGGATTTGAATTCCAAGGTGGCAATTCGAATTAGCCTTCATGGAGTGATCAAAAGATCACTGGAGTGTCATCGAAGCACAACTAGAAGTCTTCATCATCATCAGTGGAGTCATCAATGCTCAAGTAACTGTCAACCATCAGTCAAACTGAGTCTAACTGAGTGTGGTAGGTGTAACTAAGTGTAACTAGCACTAACTGAATGAAGGAGGCTCAGTGGAGGGTCCATGAGGAGCTAACTGGACTCAGAATGGGCAATTCAGTCTCACTGGAGGTCTATCGAAGTGATACAGTCAGTTGAGAGTTAGTCTAGCCTTAAATCAAGGAAAGAACTGAATATAACTCAACTAACTGAAGTGGTAGGTGAGAGAGGATGAGTGGCTTCCTTAAATCAAGGAGGAAGGGCGCACTAAGCTCTAGGAGGGCTAAAACTGATCTGAGAGAAGCTCCCGGGGGCTAGCTAACTGAGGCTAGGTGTTGGGACTGATGCAGGGTATTTTGTAAGGATTCTAATATTAGACTTAAGTATAGTATCCTAGGCGATTATTTTGGATTGAAAAAAACATGTATATAGATAGGTAGGTGAATATTAAATATGAAACATACAATTTACTAGTGAAATGTGTAAATTTTGGCGAATATTATCATAAAAAAACATATTTTATGTAAATATAGGTGATATTAGAGACTAAAAATGACTAAATAGTGAATTTATTTTTTGAAAAAAAGCCCGAAAAATAGCCAATTGGCAAAATTTCGCCCTTAAAAATGACCCTGGACTGATGACTGGGATGCATGCATGCTGCATGCACGAATGCATGCAAGACTGAAAACTGCAAATAATGAAAATGATGGTAGGAATAGGGTGGAGTATAGGAATATCCTAACACCCCCCCTTAATCCATCCTGGGCCCTGGTAACTAAGACCAAAGGTCACCCAATACAATGAATAATAATAACAGTGAATGAACCGAGGAAATGGGGAAAACCTCATGGGAAAAATACCCCCCCTCAAAATAGACTATAGGGCACACCAAAAATAAATGCTCCAAACTCAAGCAGGTGTGATGCTTGGTCATATGTCTGGAGGTTTCTTCTTCTTGGGAAGAAGTGGATCATGCTCAGAAAGAATTTGCTTGTACTTGCTCTTCAGATCGAATGTGATGAGAACAAATCCAAAAGTATGAGGATGATCCTTGAACCGGTGATTCGAATCAGCTGAGGTAGGATCAAATCTATGAATGTGCAGATAGTCTTTTGTCTTCTCCTTCGAACCATCATAGGTGAGATTATGCCCAAAAGAACCATGACATGATAGTAAATGCCTTGAATCCAAATCATATCCAAGACTTGAAGAATGGTTTCTTAAGATCTCCTTTGAACCATTTGAGGCGAGATCTAAACCATTGAATGCATGATAAATTATCCTACGCGAATGGCAATGGCCATCATGGGTGAGATTATGCCCCAAAGAACCATCAAATATCAGTGATAGCTTGGAATCCAAATCAGATCCAAGACTTGAATCATGGTTGCTTAAGATTTCCTTTGAACCATTAGAGGTGAGATCTAAACCAGTAAATGCATGAGAAATTATCCCAAGCGAATGGCAATGGCCATCATCTTCAATAACCTTCTGAAAGCATGAAATAATGATCATATAGTAGAACATAAGAGGTGAGTGATCAAGGAGAGTGAATGCATTACCTCCAATGGTTTATTTGACCTCCGAAACATTCATGAGATCATGATGCAAACCAACAGACTCTGGTGCAAGAGAGGATTTAGGAACCTCTGCAATATCTAGAGTGTGAGCTGGCACATAATTCGAAATAGAAGGAATTTGGAGCATGAGTGTAGAATCTGCAAGTTCTTCTTTTTTGTGGACAACTTCAATATGAGATATGTTTGATACTGATTCATGATCAATGAGATCATCAAGGGGAACGAATGCATCATTGGGATTGCTCTCGAAGGGGTTTGGACCAATCCCTTCATTCTGCTTGCCAAATATTTCATCCAGATGGGCCCATAGCTCTTTTGGAGATTCAACATCATCAATGAGTTGGTGTACCAAGCATCGAGACATAGCAAACATCATGGCTGCCATGGCTTTGTCACCTTTATTTAACCAGTCAATCTCTTCTTCAGAGGATTCAAACTCTCTTTCAAAACAATAATCAAAGAGACCATTTCTGTTCAAATGTGCTATCATATTTGGTTTCCATTCATCATAGTTGAATGGAGAAAGAGGATCATATTTGAATGGAGGAGGATAGATTTATTTTGAATACATGGAAGCTGTAGAAGACCTGCAAAAACAATAGATAATATCTGCAACTGCTACTGTTGCAAAAGTGCAGAAACTGCTGCAACTGTTGCACTCGAAATCTTGATAATAACCTACAAAAAACTCTCAGGAATGGAGATAAACAATACTCTCAACATGCTCTGATACCATGTGAAAATCCTCACAGTAGATCTAAGAGCTGATGTATACCTCACAATGAAAGAATTTAGGAATAAGATTAAGAGTGGTTAATGCAGTAAAATGAGCAACAGAATAATAATACAGTAGAACTCCGATAGAAGAAAAATAACTTCGCACACTGATTCATTAATCACAAATGGACAAATAAATAATACAATGCATGAGGATTCGAATGCCAAGGTGGCAATTCGAATTAGCCTTCATGGAGTGATCAAAAGATCACTGGAGTGTCATCAAAGCACAACTAGAAGTCTTCATCATCATCAGTGGAGTCATCAATGCTCAAGTAACTGTCAACCATTAGTCAAACTAAGTCTAACTGAGTGTGGTAGGTGTAATTGAGTGTAACTGGCACTAACTAAATGAAGGAGGCTCAGTGGAGGGTGCATGCGGAGCTAACTGGAGTCAAAATGGGTAGTTCAGTCTCACTGGAGGTCTATCGGAGTGATATAGTCAGTTGAGAGTTAGTCTAGCCTTAAATCAAGGAAAGAACTGAAGATAACTCAACTAACTGAAGTGGTAGGTGAGAGAGGACGAGTGGATTCCTTAAATCAAAGAGGAAGGGTGCACTAAGCTCTAGGAGGGCTAAAAATGATCTGAGAGAAGCTCCCGGGGGCTGGCTACCTGAGCCTAGGTGATGGGACTGATGACTGGGATGCATGCAATTGCATGCATGCATGCAGGAATGCGTGCAAGACTGAAAACTGCAAATAATGAAAATGCTGGTAGGAGTAGAGTGGAGTATAGGAATATCCTAACACCTCAAAACAAGTCATCTTGGAATTTTTGACATAATTTTTTTTTCTAGAAAGTTTCAGGCAACGATACTTATAACCCATCTCAGAAAAAGGTTGATCTATCGGTGATCCAATTTTCAAATCCTGATACATTACAAGTTCGGAGATATTCTCCTTGGAAGCTAGGGTTTTTTACTAGTCTAAAACAAGTGTTCTGGGGGAAAAGGTCATATCTGGGGCATGCGAGATCCAAATTGAGTGAGAAATATTGCATTAGAAATAAGATGGACCACCGCATCTATGGTAGAGTTTTCAACCATAGATACAAAATATTGGACATGTGGCAGACCGTACAAGTTCTCTCTTCTAGAAAGAGCAAAAATAAGAAGTGTTGGGAGATTTGCAATAACTTCTTTTTGGCCCATCAAAATTAGGTCATACCTATGCCATTAGAAAAAGGACACATAGGGATATATAAGGACACGGTTTCAAAGCTAGAGGAGTTGAAATTTCAAATTTACTTCAGTTTCAAGTCGTCCATAAAAGAGTCTTCTAATCATGGTTTGAAAAAGGTACGCAATTTTAAATTTGAATAACTTTGAGTAGAAGGATCTAATTGTGGTGAAACATAGGGTGTGATATCTATTTATAAAAATTCCTCCAAAAGGAAGTGGAAAAAATCACACTCCACTCAAACCACCAGAGGATCCATCCCCGACGTATGATGAAAGGGAAGACCTATCTTTTCGAGTGTCCCTGTTGGAAGATATTATTAAAGGGTATGTGAAAAAAGTTGATTTAGTTAATTTAGAGGAGAAGTTGAATAAAATGAAGGAAAATATGAAAGTTTTTGTGAGAACAACTGATTTACTTAATTTAGAGAAGAAGTTGATGGGAAATATGAAAAATATCACTGATCTCATACAAAAATCCATATAACCTATGTTCCCTATAGCTACATTATGTTGAGTCATGTTAACCCCTAATATAACCCTAAATCCATATAAACACTAACCATGTTGACCATGAATCTATAACCCCTAACACACTTAACTTCTCACTTTAACCCTTAACCATTAACATATAATAATAACTCCTAAATTTTAATACATATATAGCCTTCACCAATTTGACATATGACTCTTAACCTTTATAATCCCCTATTCCATAATATTATAAATCATAACCCCTATAATCTCTCACACCTAATTTCTACGATCAAATTCATTTAACTTTCATCACCCCCAACAAGAATGATCCTTAATATAAACAATAAACATTATAACCCATAATGACTATAACTCCTAACCCTTATCATCCCTTAAACCATATGGCCCCTACAATCTTTAAGACCCCTAACCTTTTAACACTTATAACCCACAACATATGCATGTCATAACACATAGCTTGTTTGAGTTACTCTTTTAACTAACATAACCTTCAAGGGTTTAATTAACCATGTATGAGGTATTTGAAAATCTTCAATTAGCACTTAATCAATCAATCTTTGTAGGGTTTAAAATAATGAATTCATTGTCCTCTTAATTTAAGATTTAGTTCATTTATTTAATTTTAAGTGAATGAATCCTCTATCTAATATCATATAATTTCACACTTTAAGTTTCATATTATATTTATTTAGTTTTTATAAAACGTTGTGTGAAATTTTCACAAGTCTATGTATTTTTTTTTATTTTTAAATTTATGTATAGTTGGAAAACAATTTAAAGTGACAAATATTTACAGGCACAAACGCTGCAACAATGGTGTGAGGGAGGGGCCCATGGCTACACACCTCAAACGTCCTTTCCTTGTTGATAAACGTCCTTTTGACGTTGAAATTATGCTTTTGACATTAAAAATTTCCTCAATTTCACAAAACGTTTGTGATTTCACAAATTTCATTAAAATGATAGCAAAAGAGTCCATTTTTGTCTGTATAATCATAAAAAATTATTAGACATTTACAACACTAACAAGAGCAACAAGTTGCAATGTCGATGACAATAACAAGGAATAAATGAGAAAAAAAGCATGGAGAAATGTGGGTTGTGTTTTTTGTTGTTGTTCAGGTTATGCAACTACAATGCCATGTCATGTGAATAGGAAGATGAATCTCTCTCGCTCTTGCTCTTGCTCTTCCGTATCTATATTTGGGTGTTTGTTCACTATTATGACTAATCACCTTGCTTCCAAAGAAAGTGCATTGACTCGATGGAGCCATGCAGAGACTCAGAGTCCCCACAATCTTGTTGAAGAGGGTGTTGTTGCCATCATGATGAATGAGCGATGCAGAGACTCAAAGTCCCCACATTTGTAAACCTCCCTTTTTATAAAGAACTGAAAAACTTGTTTATTTTTAACTTATCACTATAAAAATGTTAAATCAAATAGCCTTTTGCAATTGAAATATGACTCTTCCCTTCAAATTTGATCCATGTAAGAGTTATCTGGCCATAGCAAGTATTGATGATCTAATTTAATCCATGTGAATCAACCATGTGAGAGTTTTATCAAGTATTAAGGAACTAACACACACCACCTGGCATAAAGTCTATTTGATTCAGATACCCAAGTGCTTGGGCTATCCAATATATATGCTTCAAATGATGTAGATGAAGAGTGCCCTTCTAGGAATAATTGGTTGATAAGTTCCCAACAACCAACTCATTGTTACCATGGCTTATCATGCTTTGTCATAAGTATTTTGCTTATGATATTCTCGACCAACACCATTGGTTAATTTTTTAAAGTTATGGTGCATGTTTCTTTTGTCCTTATGATTGTCCACAATCGTGAAAAACTCTCCACATAGTATATGCTCCCCTACAAACCTGAATTCTTGAGGATCTCGGATATTACATGGGTGTGAAAATTTTCAAACGACCATTTGTTTTAAAGGTAAAAATGAAACATACCTCCACCTTACTTAAAAAAGAAAATCTCATATAGAATCAACAAATCAATACAAAGGAAATGTGTTTCAACAACCATCTCACCTAGAATCTGATTGCTCGCTTTGCAATACTTGAAACACCAAACTCTTATGGTTGAAGTTGATAATCTAACAAGAGGCAGAAGGGTTCCTTTTGACAATTTTTAGAACACTTCAATAGTGGTGGTGTTGTGGAACGAAACAAAAGGTCTAACTTGGTTTGATTTTCCTTTTCCCTGTAGACGTCTTGGCCTATTTGTTGCGCCTTTAGGCTATCGCTCAATGATTAATACCTTTGCGCACTAGTTATTTTGCAGCACATGTATTTATCTATTGTCGCATTTCTATACTCTTAGCCTATCATCCTCTTGTTTAGCAAGGCAGCAAAGGATCTAGTTTCCTCTTGTTTAGCAAGGCAACAAAGGGAAACAAAGGATATATAAATTTTGACAATTCCTCACATATTTTGGCTCATATCTAACTTGGACATTTCCTTACATAGAACTTTCTTGATAAATGAATGACCACCAATTCCATTACGCTTGTTTAAAAAATATCCTTGCTTTAGGAAAGTGACAATGTAAATAAGACTTGAAACTATAGATAAGACTTCATTATAGCCTCAATATAGTTGTACGTAATGAAAATGAGAATATGAGAATAGGATCTAATTATAAGGGTCCAATATCCTTATTGAGGCTGGGTAGACTAGGTAAATTGAGGTGGATTTCTTAAGAGACAAATTAGTTATCTTCTTTTCACAACTAGGAAAGCATCAAAATATCGATTTTGATTATTGGTTCGTGTACAGTGAGAGGAGAGCAAGGCTCGTACTATGGAGTGAGTGGATATTTGTTTTTATGCCATAAATAAAAACTAAATATAATGATTTTAGAAATGCGTATGAGCCTAATGTTTAAAATCCATGACACTAATTAAATTTTGCTTTAAGCTTTCCACATGGCTTTTATAGTCTACCTAATGGTGGCATGAATAAATATGATAAAATTAATATTAAATTATCTATTTTTAATGATTTACTTTATGTATTTATGGTATTTTTAAGGTAAAATGACATAATTGTCTAATTAATTATTTAATTGGGCTAATTTTGATAATAATATACCAAATTTACACCTAAACCGTAACCTAACTAATATTTTAACTTTTATGTAACAAAAATCACCTAAATTTTTGGTGATTGTGGTATTGAAAATTTTCCTTTGGAGATTTCGAAGATAAATTCTATGCAAAATTGCTATGAAAACTAATTATGGTGAAGTCCCATCTGAAATAATGTTCATCCTTAGACATTATTCGGATTTTTTTTATTTGGGAGTGACCGTTTTCACTCAAAGACTTACGGTTAACTAACATGATAAATATTTAACATTTTAATTAGTAGGCCCTCTTACAGCGAGAACCACAAGAAAAGACATGACAACATTAGAACAGAAAAACACACCTGGGAAGAGATATTTATCTAGAGGCACATTATAGATGTTATTATGGGCTATTCATGCTTATTTTTACCCATAGTTCTTATGCTCTTATTTAGCCTTAGATTTGGAATCCTTACCTTTTATTTACCCTTTTGCTTCTAACTCGTAGTGAGGTTGCTTTCACATTGCTTTTCTTTATGACCATTAGGCTTATAACCTGCATATCTAATGCGGACGTGTTATTTCCATGAAAACCAAGGCACGTCTAGTTGGGGTAATACCTTGAAAGGTAGAAAGCGTTTACTTTACAATTAACTGCAAACGTTAGCCAAGAATGTTGAACGATTGAAGTTGTCACTTGTCACTACCTCATTTTTCCAAACAGATTCCTTTCACTTTTTTTTATTAATAAGTATGTACTTAGGTGACAACTCAGTAATTCAGTACACATTCTACTATAAATATTTAAAATCTCCAGCAATTTAGTGCCAGTATTTAATCTGTGTAATTCATTGGATGCAAATGTCAGCCAACGTTATGCTGCAAATATTTAAAATCTCCAGCAATTCATGTATTTAATCTTTCTAATTTAAAATCCCCACCAAATCAATGCCAGTATTTAATTCCGCTATAAATACTTAAAATCTCCATCAATTCAATGCCAGTATTTAATCTCTGTAATTAATTGGCTGAAAATGTCAGCCAATGATGTTGAATAATTAAGGTTGTTTCTTTTCAAATTCCTATAAAATTAAATGTGTTAAAGAAACAGAGCCGAATGATGGCCACATATCCCAAATAATTAATTGGTGTTCTTATTCATGGCTGCTGATGTTTTCTCAATTGATTTGCAAATATCAGTGAAGGATGTTGAATAAATAAAGTTGTCTAAGCACGTGGCTGCAAGCGGTCGAAAATCGAGGAATACATAATCTAGGGGTGCACTCAATGTTTTTTGGTAGTATCCTCCTAGTGGTGTGATAAAGTGCAAAAGGGACTATATGTATGCTAATGATAGGATATGTATGCTATGAATTTAGGTTAATGCGGACTAGGTCCACTATGATGGTGATTATTAAATGATACCCGAAAGGTATTTTATTGTTACTCATTTGGAGCTTTGCTCCTCCTAGAGGTTTGTGAACATTGTTTTAATTTTGTAGTATCAAGGTCATTTATTTTCTATAAATGCAATCATCTTAACCACTCAAGGATTGTAACAAGTGTTATAAAAGCATTTTTTTAGGGTTAAGATGAGCCATCTTTTTGTTGAAATTTTGTTTGTGGTGGGTTTTTCTCGTCTTATTAAGTAGAATGCAATCACACCAATGTCATCAAAAGAAGAGTGGACATGCCATTTCAAAATTGGGTTAATAATAATGATTCTAGAAAGGATCATGGAAGTTATGATATGTAATGTACCCTGGGGCTATCAAAGTGTTTAAGGGACATATCATTAACTCTTTGAGGCTAATTACTTGATTTTTAGTGCAGTGGATAAACCATAAACATTCAATTTCTATTTTTCTAAAATTAATTGCGACACAAAATCCAATAATTAACAATAATTTAATATAAATTCATTAACACATCCAACATTTGATCAAAGGGCTAGGAAGGCTTCTTAACATCATTTAACATCATCAAAACTTAAATCCAAGCCATATCAGAGATGATAACCACTTCTAAAGGCTAATTATTCTTAATCACGGTTAACTAGTAATTAAGGTATTAATTACGACACTTAATGACACTTAGTGCGCAAATGATGACACTAATCACAAATCCAGTTGTTTAACAAATAACCATCGATTATAAATCTCAATGGATTAATAACACTTAATTACATGTAAATAAGGCCTAATTACCAAAATTACAATAATTAATCATGGTAATTACGAAAGAGAGTCCACAAGACTAGTTAACTAGTTTTCCAATAGGAACAATGATGAGAATTGTAAAAAAAAGTGTAGTAATAGAATTGGTCTTGGAATGTTTTGGGATAAGAATCTAGGGTTTGGAGAATTACTGGCAAATCCGACAGGATGATAGGAGTTGGTACACAGTAGGACTCGGAGTCAAGCTGATTCTTTGGATCAGCCTAGCACCAACCAAGAGAAAAACATGGGAACGAAACCTTTCTGCTGCTACCCCTCTTTTCATTCTTTCTTCTAGGGTTTTTTCAGTTATTTTCTTTTAGGTTGGTGTTTTGGTTATTGGCCCCTGACTATTTTTAGAGTTATGGTTTATGTGGTCTATATTGTATTTTTGTCATGGTTGCTACGCATGAACTAGTTACTATTTGTGGTGAATGTATACTTATTTGGGATCCCCTTTGTCCTTTTTTAAAAGGTGGGATTTTTCTGAATAGGGCAGTGTCATCATTTTTGAGACACGTGGCGGTTTTATTACCAGCTCTTACAAGTCCCCAGGTTGAGTAGGGTTATTCTAGACTATGGGATGTCGCTTCATACTACTTCCCTTTCTCTGCACGAGCCCAGGTCTCGACAGTTTGGTCATTCTAAGAAGGGGTTTTTTGGGTCTGGATGGGAGGATGATCCAAAAACTCTGGACAATCGCACTGTAATGAGGAGGGGTCTATTTGGGGAGAAAGATAGATATCGCAGGAGAGTTAAGGTGATTAGGGCTAAGGATGGATTGGACCATTTCACCATTGATATGAATACAAACTTGGATAGGGTGGAAATATTGGCGAACATGGATCTGGTGGGTTGAATTGAGTTTGCTGCTGGGAACCGAGGGGAAATTCTTGACTCGGTGAAAAAAAATTGGGCCCCAATTGTGGGTTTTAATCCTCGTGTTAATTTACTGATTAATCGTTGGATTCTGTTTGTATTTCTGGAACCTGAGTGAATTGAGGAAATTCTTACGAGTACTTGGCTCTTCAAGGAAGGCTCCATTGTGCTGAAGCGATGACATATCTCCTTTGACCCTCTAAAGGGAAAACAACCTATAAGACACATGTGGTTGTTACTACCAGGTTTCCCTATAGAACTATGGATGTAAAACATCTTTATAGGGATGGAAAATGTGGTTGGAAAATTTATTAGAATGGATAAAAAATCCTTATTTGGTGTGGATAGGCGTATGGCAAGAGTTTTGGTTTAATTCGAGGTGTCTACAGGTTTATCGACAGAAGTGGAAGTGACTTGGTGTTCTCGTTCTTTCAGGAAAAGATTGGATTATTTTAAAATCCATTTTCGGTGCTACAATTGCAGACAAATGGGACATATGCAAGCCAAATGCCCTAATTTATTCTGGGAAGCCTCTTAAAACTGTACTACCTTGGTTTCTGAGTTTGGGTCGTCGTGGTTTTGTAATCCAAATTCCAGGAAATCAACTTCACTTGGAGCGGTGTTGGGTAAGTCTCCTCCAAATTCCTCCACGCCTTCTAAGGATGTTTCCAAAGCTGAACTTGATTTTTATATATCAACGGAAAAAGAACTAGATAAACGTATTTCTAATGGGGATGTAGTTTTAAATTTAGGGGAAAATTATACTTCTGATACCTTTAATGAGGGGGTTTCGACCTTTCGATTGGATTTGGTTAAAAAATTGGATTTCAAGGATTCTTCACCTGGGGTTTGTATTTCCCAAAAGTGTCCTGTCATGGAAACGGTACCAGTTATTGGTGGAACTTTGGACTCTAACAAGGGGGATATTGGGGTTCGGTCTATTCACATTGCTCAGGATGCTATGGTTTTCACTAAATTTGAACAAAACTTATTGGCTGAGAGTGGTTATAACCCTCATTTTCCCGATGACAGTTTCACGCCACTGGAGGTATTTTCGAAAATCCCCTCCTTGAACCCTGAAGTCAACCCCATCCAAAGTCCACGTTTTCAAAATGTAACTATCGGGAAAAATAAAAAGAAACCCAAAGCACCTTCCTCAGATGTTGATGTTGTAAATTATAAGTCATTCTCTATCAGAATTGAAGGATCCACGAAGGGAAATGATAGCATGTATACTCAAGTTTCTAATGGGGCACTTAGAGCATAGAGGCCCTTTTTGTTGGATGATTAATGACTATTATGTCCATTAATGTCAGGGGTTTGGGGAATGCTTAGAGGGTTAGGGCCTTAACCAAAATAATACAAACTACTAGCCCTAAGATTATAATGCTTTAGGAAACCATGTGTGTGGATTCTTGTGCTCTAGAGAAAATTGCAAACTGTCTTCCTGGGTGGGAATTGTCGGCTATAAGTTCAGTAGGTATATCAGGTGGATTATTGTCTGGATGGTATCCTCATTATTATAATTTTCGGTCTTTCAGAACGAGATGGGGACTTTTAATTGAAGGATGGAGTGGGATTTTAAACAAAACATTATCCAGACTGAACTATTATGGACCATACAAGGATAGGGAAACTTCTGGGACTCCTTAAAACTATCTGGTCTTCTGAATATTGAAAATATAATTATTGTAGGTGACTTAAATTTCACCATGTCAAGTTCATAGATTTGGGGACTTTCTACAAGGATGGATGACATGGCTGTTTATTTTTCAGAGTTAATGCGTAGTTTTGACTTGGTGGATGTCCTTCCAAGTGTTCATGTTCCAACATGGATGAATTATAGGAACGGGGTGGAGGGTATTCATAAAAGACTTGATAAATTTCTTGTTAAGTGTTGGAGGGGCTTAGGTCGGCCTGTAGACTAGGCCCTCCGCCCGATCATTTGAAGTATATGTCGACAAGTCGCGTCGACTAGCATAGGTCGGGTTGGTCGGTTAGACCGACAGATGGTTATGTAATTGTATTGAAAGACATATATATATATATATATATATATATATATATGCTGTTGAGTCGATGTACTAGTTAGATTGGTTCTATATTGTATTTTTCTTTTGCTGGTTAATACAAAGGCTTGTGCTTCTCTCTACTTGTCTTGTCTCTTGTATCTGTATCATTGTGCATGCATGCTTATAATATATAATGTATCTCTAGTAACCACGTGATCCTTAGGACTACAACATCTGGTTCCGTTGCTGATTGATGCATTTAGAAATAGCAACATGACATATGATTTCAGAGCAGGAGATTAAGGATTGGTGGGCGAAGAAAATTGCGAATTATCTGCAGAATTATGCGTGAAGAAACAAGCTGACAATTATCCAAGCAGGGGAACGATTCTTCTCCGAGGCCCATGAGAAATTCGTAGAGTTCGTGCCGACCGCCTTGAAGAAGCTTCTAGATGAAAATACCAGTTGATGAAGTAGAGAGGAAGCTATTGTCGAAGTTGATCAACGGAGGACGCACGAATCTGTCAGAGTGGTGTGAAAATATTGCGGATGACTTATGTGAAGAGAAAGCGATTGAAGACCGCGTCTCTGTAGACGAAGTTAGAATACAGTTCTTCACCAAACTAGCTGATCAATTTCTGTGTTCTCTGTCGACCTTATTGTTTAAGTTTTTGATCGACAAAGGCATTGCGGATATTGTCGAGACACAACCATTGCTGCTTCTGCCCCTTCCAAACTCTAATTGGGAGGAGAAAGAATGACAGTGGGAAGGATTTGTGAAGGAGCACGAATGTGAATTCTTTTTGAAAAAATTATGGTCTGTACCTCCCCAATGATCTAGAAAACTTTGGGTCAGCATTGGGGGGGTGGCGAAGCATGTTCTGATGTACCGAGTTTGATGAAAAATGACATATGACAAGGCGACATGACCAACATTGGACGTAAATCCGACAAAGAAATACTAATGAGTCATAAAAGCACTCCGAAAATCCAGAAAATTGAAAGAGAAAAAAGGAGACAACGACGTGAAGAGCTGAGGGAGCAGGCAATTGCACTCCGGAGGACTCGAGGATCAAGTGTCACGACAAATGCAGAAGAAAATATACCAGAGTCAAGTGCGATGATCGGGGCGTTGAAGAAGACCTGTCGCCGATGGATGAAGAATTGTGGATAGAGCATGGTAGAGCTCTCCAAGTTCAGATACCTGAGACGGTAACACCTCCTTCTCCATTTCATTTAACACAAAGTGTCCGGGTGCAATAAATTATCGAGGAAAACCTTGGTCTCCATGCTGGTCAGTTGGGAATCTGGAGTCGTCAAAGTGAAGAAGGCAATGATATCAATAAATTATTGATTCATCAACCGGAGGAAGGAAATTGGGTGTCCTTTCAACCCAAATTTTTGAATAGAATCTTTCATCGAGTGTATGCAGAACATGAAGAAGCACCCCCCTTGCCAATACCAAATTTAAGTGACTCGTCGAGTACATCGGAGAATCCGATATTTAGCGAAATACTGTTCGAGCAGAACTTTAATTGGATTTCGACATAAGTAGTAGAAGAAGACAGACTCAGCGAAATAGAAGAAGTTCTAGATACTGGTTCTGAAGACAGAGAGCCCAGTCCTGATAGACAGCTAGTTCAAGCTAAAGAAGCACCAAGTTCTGGTTGTGGAAAAAATCCACCTACACCACCATCCATTTCTCAAATAAATACACTAGCAGACATGTCGCATTCAACAACACACCTCCATTCTATGAAGGTGATGAAGATCCGATACGACATTGGTTTGTGTGCGAATCAATATAGACGACGAACCAATTCACCAGTGAAGAACGACAGATGGATCAGTTTGTTGGTTCGCTGAGGAAAAGAGCACTGACATGGTACATGGGATATATTGCAAAGACATCGAATGCAACCAAGGCACAAATTAAACAAAGCTTTCTGGCCTTTTTCATGATAGAAGATGCAACATATCTGGTGGCTGAACGACTGAAGACAACAGTCCAGAAGCCGAAAAAACTGTCAAGGAGTATGATAAGATGTTCAAATACCTCTTGAGCAAACTGGACTATGAGATCAAAGAAAAGTTATTAATTAAATGGTTTATTTTCGGTCTCATAAGCAAAATTAAAATACATGTACATTGACAAAGTGTCAATACTTATGCAGAAGCATTAAAGGCAGCACTAGAGATTGAAATGGACGACGAATATCCTCTAGTCTCCATGGAAAGACATGTCGACGAACGCCTTGAGAGTATGGAGCAAGCAATCCGAAGTATGACTTTGAAAGGGCCAGAATTATGGTGTACTACATGTCATACTGCAGGACATACTAAAGACTCTTGTTGAATTGAGGATCAACAACAAGAATTTAAACTTATTCAAACAAGATGCTTTTGCGATCTGTGTAAAGAATATGACTCGCATACCACAAATGATTGTCCATATAATCTGAAAAACAAGAAAGCAAAATGGTGTCAAATATGCGAAGTCAGTACCCATTCGATTGAAGAATGTCATCTGAATTTGAAAAATCGACAAAACTACCATGCAGTATATCAGACAAACTCTGTCGAACAACGTCATGACAGAAAAATAGGAAATGACAGGTTTGAAAGAAATGATGGAAGAAATAACCGGTACAATCAGAACAGGAATGACAGATATCCGAGATATAATGATTGCTGATATGATCAACGATATGATGGATACAACAGGTGTGGAGGATACTAGAGTCATGGTCGTGGTGGTGGTGGTCACGGTGTTTGACCTAATCGACCAGGTTTATGTTTCACATGTCTTAGCGAGAATCATCAGCATGCAGAATGCCCTTATAAGGAAAGAACTGATCTTAAATTTTGTACAAAGTTTGGGGTAGGCGATCACTTTTTAGAGGATTTCCTTTCCATGATTGAGAAAATAAATAATAAAAAGAATGTTCATGTCTTATCTTGTGTATCCAAAAATGATGTGCTTCATACTAAAAACTTGCAAATTGAAACTAGGCAAGGTACCCACATTGGTCAAGATAAGCCACATATAAGTAAAATTGTAAACAAAGAGGATTATCCAAATCCTATGAAACAAAAATCTGTGTACAAAAATGCATCCGACATATTTTATGAATTGGTAGCCCATGAAGATATTGAAGAAAACCGACAGGAAGTTCTCAATGAATTATTCACATTAATTTCAAATGATGAAGCTGTAGGAAAATTGATTAACCTGTTGCATAAATTGAAGTATAAACATGTCGAGCAAAGACAAACCAAAAACATTTGCCAACTAAATAAAAAAGAGAAAAATGATGCTGACCCATTGGTCGACCTTGACATAAATGGATATCATGTATGACAAGTCGTACTAGACTTTGGTTCCCATTTGAATATCATGACTCGTGATACTTGGGATCAACTCAGTCGACCACAATTGCAGAAATCAGGCATTTATCTGAAGCTCACAGATCAAGGATTAATTGAGCCGATTGGAGTATGGAAAGGAGTCGAAACTTCCATCAAGGGAATCTCAACAAAATTCGATTTTGAAATCATTAATCCCAAAGACGATGCAAGTTCTTTCCCAGCCTTGGTCGGTCGACCTTAGGGACGAAAGATGAAGGCTTCAAATTCCTTAGACAAAAGTCACATCAAGTTGAAAGGCAACAGGAAAAAGGTTATTGTACCAATCTTCCCATCTCAGGGATAACCATGTTCAGAACCTACAAAAGTAGATAATGATATTCAACAACTTTATCGAATAGACAATAATGAAGATCGTATTGAACTAAATTCCCAAGGAGAACTTCACCTTGGAGATCCTATTTCACTCGGATATAATTCTAATGCAGAACTTTACGAATGTCAGATAGAGAACTATGATTTGCATGCGAAAGAATGCTAGAAAGTGGAATCCATCTCAAAGAAGCAAATGAAGAAGTGTCTCTCAATATCATATACGCCAAAGATATTTGAGCGGAAAATGTGAGCATATCCGACTCTTGTTCCAGACAGAAATTCATAGACATGTAACCCGACATTGAGGTACAAGGAACATGATTCCCCGGTTGTACATGTCGAACAAGTATCCAAACATGTCAAAGAGCAAGGCCGACTACAAAGTCTGGTTGAGACATTTACTGGTCAAGCCGTGAGATGGTGGGACACCCATCAGACGAAACTCCAAACTTGGAATACCACATCGACATTTTTTGTAGAAAGATTTGGAGGAAAGAAGCTGACGACTCAGGCCGACATCCCTATGTTCACACAGGGACAAAATCCTGAAGTCCACATCGACTGTTGCGAAAGAGAATGGAGAAAATTGGGCTATAAATATGAAAGGGCATGGCCTCATCTCTTCCCTAGAACACTTGATGATTTACCTAATAAATGGTATAAGATGTAAGAGGTGAGAGGGGAAACTCTCACTTGGAAATATTTGAAAGAAAATTTCATCAAAGATTTCCAGTTTTCTCCAAAGGAGGATAAGTTGGTCAAAGTAAGTAAAGCTATCAAATAATTTCTACAGTCGACAAAAAATTCAGTACTTGCATAAAAGCAACAGATTACTTGCTGACCTACTACCTGCTATAGCATAACGTCGACAGAAAGCCATCATTCGACAAGACTAAGCCTAGAAACGGAGAAATCAGTTGGGAAGAGTTTTTAATGGAGACATGATCACCCCAACACGTCAAAGCATGTAAAAACAATCTTTAGCATAGAGATTGTCGAGAAGGACAAACCCGAAAGGTTGTCAGAAAAAGAGTTTCCACCAGCATTCACGCAAATTAAAGAAGGTGAAAGACCAATAAGTGATAGTCGTGCGCCAGAATGGATGGACGCGAAGATTAAAACAAAAGAAGTAGATATTTCAAACGACGACCGACCGAAAATGGAAAAAATTGGCGATTACTAGAATGAAGAACAAACAACCGAAACCATCAATCTCCTCAAGGAATTTCAAGATGTATTTGCTCGGGATTACAAAGAATTGAAAGGAATTGTGTAGGAGATGGGCGAGATGAAAATTGATATCAAGCCAGACGCCAGACCAGTAAATAAAAGACCCTATAAGCTTTCTCACAAGTACAAAGATATTGTTAAAAAGGAGATCGATAGCATGCTCGAAGAAGGAATTATATATCCTATCGACCAGTCAGTGTGGGCAAGCCCGATGGTTGTTCAGCCGAAGAAACAAGATCCGACACGATTGAGAATCTATGTCGACTTTCATGAGCTGAACAAGGTAACACTCACAGACCCGTTTCCAACTCCTTATACAGATGAGATTATTAATGAAGTTGCAGGGCATGAGTGCTATTCTTTCACGGATGGATTCTCTAGGTACAATCAAGTACCTATTGCAAAATAATATCAGAAAAAGATGACATTCGTGTGTGAGTTCGGGTCATTCGCATACAAAGTCATTCCCTTCAATCTGAAGAACGCACCAACGGTCTTTTCCCAAATTGTCGTCAAGGAATTTCAAGAATATATCTACAAAACCATGGCTGTCTACTTTGATGACTGGACAATCTACACAATGCTAAGAGATCACTGCAAATGGATTCGATTGATGTTGGAACATTATCGACAAATTCAGTGTTCGCTGAACATTAAAAAGTGCATTTTTGCGACACCTATTGGCATATTGTTGGGCCATGTAGTATGCAAAGAGGGAATAAAGGTTGACTATGCCAAGATAAAAATTATTCTCGACCTAAAGCCTCTAGTCAATCCGAAGCAAGTGTGGATCCTGTTAGGTCATACAGGGTATTACAGGAAGTTTATCAAACATTACTCTGACACGACCTATCCTCTCGAAGAGTTGTTAAAAGAAGATCAAGATTACAGGTGGACAGAGGAATTTGATGCTTCATTCAATACTTTGAAGAGAAAAATGCTTGAAGCACCTATCCTCCAATTTCCAAACTGGTCAGTAAAATTTCATGTGCATATTGACGCGTCTGGAATAGCAGTCGACGCTATTTTAACACAACCATGAGAAGATGGAATGGATTATCCTAATGCATTCAACAATCGAAAGTTGAACAAAGCTGAAAGAAATTACTCTATGACAGAAAGAGAAGCATTAGGTATGGTATTTGCACTGCAGAAATACCATCATTATTTATTGGCTAATCCTTTCGTATTTTATACAGATCATCAAGCTTTGAAATACTTAGTCAATAAACCATTGCACCACGGAAGGTTGTGTCATTGGCTTCTACTGTTTTAGGAATTTGAATTCGAAGTAATTAACCGACCTAGAAAGGCTAATGTCGGGCCAGACCACCTGTCGAGAGTTGACACTAGAGAGGAGCCGACAGGAATTGAAGATGATTTTTCGGATGCACATTTGTTTCATATTGAAGTAGTCCCTTCAAAACTTGCAGAAATTTCACAATTTCTGGAGGATGGACAAGCTCCTGAAGGAATGACTGAGAAAAAGAGGAAGATCCTTGCTATGAAAGCAACACCTTACACTTTGATCAACGGATTCCTCTATAAACTTGGCCTGGATGACATATTACATCGGTGTGCACTTGAGCATGAACGACAGAATATACTTTCAGAAGCTCATTTTGGACCGGCGGGAGGACATTATCATGTAGACATAACAACAAGGAAGATTATGCAAGCCAAGCTTTGGTGGCTGACAGTTCATAAAGACTGTCGAGAGTTTGTTTCTAAGTGTGATAGATGTCAGTGTATGGGTTGACCGCTGCCTAGAACAGAAATGCCTTTGGTTCCAATTAATCCTAGCCAAACGTTTGAAATTTGGGCGATTGATTTTATTGGACCATTCCCATTGGCAGACGAACAGGTGCATGATATCTTATCATTGTTTTGGAATATGTCACCAAGTGGGCAGAAGCAAAACCAGTCGAAACATGTTGGAGCGAAGTTGCTACCAAGTTTAGCAATGAAAACATCATAACACGTTTCGGGTGTCCCTTAACATTGATAAGCGACCAAGGTACGCATTTTGTTTGTAAAACCATTGAAGCATTAACTAAGGAATTTGCAGTTGATCATAGAATAAGCACAACATACCATCCTAAATCTAATGGCATCATAGAATCGTTCAATAAAACACTCACAAGAGAACTGACAAAAATATGCAACACAAAGAAGGACGACTGGAATGACAAAGTACCTACTATTCTTTGGGCATACAAAACAACGTACAAAAGAACGACATGACAAACACCTTTTTCACTTGTCTATGGGAAATAAGCAGTCGTCCCATTGCATTTTCGTCAACAAGCACCGACTATTGCAGCAATATTGCACATTGATGTCGAATATGCACGACAAGAATGGCTATTACAACTGTCGAAACTGGATGAAAGTCAACAGATGGCAATAGAACATCAACAAGTCCAAAAACCACAATAGAAAGCTTGGCACGACAGAAATATCAAATAGAAGAATATGTCAGTTGGAGACTTGGAACTACTCTATAATAGCTATGTAAAAGGGAAACCAAAGAAGTTGCATACAGAGTGGATGGGGCCCTATATTGTCCAAATGATAAATCCCAACGGATCAGTCCGACTAAAAACGTTACAAGGTAGTGTTTTCAAGAAAGTGATAAATGGCGCCCGACTTAAACGGTACTAGTCATGAATATTGTCTATTAAAAAAAATGGTTAGAAATAACCGAATGAGAGAAAGTACTATAAGCAACCAAGAAACAGCAAGGCATGTCAAAAGCAGAATGACAAGAGATTGGAAGAATAAAGATGGAAAAAGAAAAGAGAAAATCCCGACGCATAACCATCGGTATTATAGACATCGACAAGAACGTCGACGAGTTGCTGAGGAAAACCAGACACGACAGAAACAATGGAGCACATACCGACAAAACCCACCTAGAGAAGTCCGTCGACATGACACATCAAGCGAGGTGTCGTGACGTCATGATGGTAAAGAAGTAAAGGACAAAAGTAGTCGCGATGCCAGAAGTAATGCACCTGACAGGGCGCTGATGTCCTGTCAGCTCAATTTAATACCTTCATCAAATCAACCATTAATACAAGCCTCTACGTCTCGTTCACCGGTGCCGAGCAACTCCAGCATAAATCCTGACCTCGAGGATTCTTGGGCACTCTTTTGCCGAGAACTTTAACACTAAGATACAGAGCTCCCTAACCCTCTTGAAGCAAATTTCGCATTCTCAAACCCTGAATCCACCATGGCTCCAAGGAGAACCCTAACGACAACCAGGGTTGCTGTGACAACGGTCAAAGAGATGGAAAAAGAGCAATCGCCTTTGGAAATGAGATTACAAATGATTCGGAATGTGAAGGCTCTGGAAACAAGTTGGAAGAGAGCTTGGAAGGATATTGAAGATTGGGGGAAGGAATAAGACAACCATTGGAGGGAGCAAGCACAACTGCTGCAGACCACTACAATTCTACATTACATGAAGGCACCCCTTTTGGAAAGTTTCGTACGACTCAAATAAATTATTGCACAATTCATTGTTAGCCATTACCACAATGGTAAGTTCTATTTTGACGTTCTAATCAAAATTAAAGGAGCACTTATCCACAAAATCACCGTTCTGTCACACAAAGGAGATGTTGTAGCGACAAGTTCAAGTGTGGACTTGGTCGATGAATTTGTAACTACCACTGCTGAAAAGAACTCATGAAGCATAGCCATGAGCCAGATCAGATATGGAAATTACAAAAATGCTGCTAGAATTGTGTCGCATGCACTATCACGAACAGGAAGAGGATCAGACTTGAAAACCGACATGCTGGAAGCTGTTAAAAATATGACTATGTGGAGCAAATTTTACAACTGGGAAGACTTCTTGGACGACGTAATCAAACACACATGCTATAAGTGCCAAGAGGAAGGGAACAACATCTGATATCCATATGTAATTATATGGATTGCCATGACCCACATCCAGCCGTGAGGAAATAAGTATTTTTCTCAAGAGCGAAATGTCCTTATGGAGAATTTTCGCTGCTTCTCACTAGGAACAAATCGACATGGACCAACGATAGTTAAACTTTGGTTGGAAGCATGGTTTATAGATTTCAAAACAAAGGTGACAAGATGGAGAGTACCTCAGAACATTCAATGGAGTTTACCTCCGACAGCACACATCCAACTTTCTTTGGATCATACAACGGTTTGGTATCTATAAGGAGCAGTAGGTAAAGCAACGCCCCTCGACTACTATCCATCAGTAGATGAAATTTTCACGGAGTTAGGTCGACAATCAAATGAAATATTGGTAATTCCTCCTTAAGAAAGAAAAGTCGACTTCACTAGTGTCGAGCCGTTGATAGACGCAGAACAGGAAGAAGCATATGAAAGTCGGCTATAATGTGAACACTTTCACTTATCAGCCTAAACCTGTACCTAACCCCAATGTACTAGATATTACACTTACTCGACATGAATATTAAGCAGAAGCTATGAAGCATTCAAACAGTAGTACAGAGTCCGATAATATAGAGCATCTCTTGATGAACGAAAATATTCAAAGCGTAGCAGGTGAACTACTTATAGCACGACAGAACAAGGTTTTACCGACACATGGGAAGGGGAAAAGAAAAGTAACTTTTCAGCAGCCTACTGAGGAAGATGAAATCGAGTTGTACGATAGTGCCACTCAGATTCTAGAAGACGTAGCCAAGAATAAGTTGCTTTTAGAGGAGCAGTTCAAGAAATTCGTAGAGACAGATAAGCACAAGACACCCAAAATTCTTGTCAAGAAACCAAAGATTTCGCTCGAAACTCATGTTGACCTGGCCATTACTACTCCCCCTTCTTCCCCAACCATAGTAGAAGAAGAAAATACCCCTTTAGCATTACCTGCCCTTGTTAACCCAACAGATGTTGTTCTGAGTCAGTTCATCACCAACCTTCCAATGCTATGTCCCAACTGGCATGAGATGGTCACTCAGCAACCAATCTTTGCAGCCATACCAACCGTTCCACTTAACCTTGCTCCCCTTGACACTATTGGAACCAACACTTTATCTTTATCATCTTCAGTAGCAGAAGTTGTCGGTCACAAAAAGACCCATCGTATCAGAAACCCTGACCCATGAGGTCTAATCTATTCACAAGAAACATCTGTTTTTAACCCTCTTCCAATCACACCACTGCAACAACAATTGAGTCCACCTCAACTTGCAGTCAACCATAGTGAAAATTCCCCACAAGCCGTTACTTCCCAAGTCGAGTCTACAGTTCAAGAAAGTGAGTCAAGTCTAGTCGGTCCGGGTCCGTTCGGCAGTACCACTTCATTGAGTCCACTTACGAAATCAGTCGACCCTCCATCCATCCCGACAAGTCAATCGAGTCCCCCTGCCGACGGAGCTAAGTCCAGTCCGGTGATACAACAACAAAACAAAGAAGCAATTGAAGCCACTGCAGTTCAAGCCAATGAAACAGCCGCAGTTCAAGACATTGAAGCTGACAAGACAGAAGCACCTGAACAAACCAACATACAAGACACTAGTACAATCAATATCGACACATCTAGCATACCACCAGATATGCAAGTAAGTGCCGAAACTATTGAGCATGAAGTTCCAGTTACCTTAGAAGCAGAGCAAAGCATATAGATCCAGATAGAACAAGCTGTTGCTAGCATACAAGCAGCTGTAGAAATTCATCCAACAATAGCCGACAAATAAAAGGGGCTAGAGCATCCAATCATAAATAAAGAAAAAGAGAAAGAGAAAAGCAGCCGTAAGAAACACAAAGATAAGAAGCGCAAAGAGAGAGAACTTCAACAGCAAATACAAAGGAATCAAGCACAACAAATCCAATCAGGAAGCCACCTCTCAGTCTACTTAGACCAATTTGAGCCTATCTCTAATTATCAACCATAGTTGGCCTCTCAATCAAAGATTTATTTACTCAGTGATGCAATCCTCAGAGAACAGAGACATCGCCGACAGGAGACACAAGACCGGATCCAGCAGCTACAAGAAGAAAGAAATGCATTCTTAGCTAAGTGTGAAGACTTAGCCCTATAAGTCATATCACTTTCTCCTAGTACCGACACAACAACACCCCTTGACAGAGCTTATCAATTATTTGAATCTATCGTGTCGACTCTACAATCTGAGCTTCTCAAGAAACAACAGGACCAGGCTGTCGAAGTATCCTCCCTAATGGAAAATCAGTATACAGCCTTTACAGAAGCTCTCAGCTTGCTCAAGCAATATGATACTCAAGTAGTCAAAATTGCTGAAGTTTTGAATAATTGGTATGTACATTATGGCGAGGTGTACAAGGAACTTCAAAAGACACGCACAAGTCTGGGAACACTTCATCATCAGTGTCTGACCGCATAAGAAGCACTTCTTGAAGGCCTCAACAATCAAATCATTATGGAAAATAGGAAGTTGGACAAATTATAAAAATAGGAAGTACAATGGATCTCACAAGCACGTCTTGGCCTCTCCAAACTTGAGTAAATACAACCCCGACTCCAAAACTCACTTGCTGCTGCCAAAGAAATAGTCATAGCCCTTGGCCCCGACATGATCAATTTACAGAATACATCCACTCACGACAAGATGCAACACTTGTCGAAACTCACGACATTTACTGTGGATATCCAAAATTTTCCGCGTACATGGGAAGACTTCCAACACCATCTCTCTGTCTCTGACGAGGCTATTGTTGAAGTCTGCCTACAAACACCTGAGGCTCACAGCTCCAGCCTACCATAGCCATAACTGTCGAAGTCATTAATTTTGTTGCACAGTTCTCAATTTTGATCTCTCCATTTCTTCGGGACGAAGAAATATTTTGTCGTGGGGGAGATGTTGGAGGGGCCTAAGTCAGCCTGTCAACCAAGCCCTCCGCCTGACCATTTGAAGTATATATCGACAAGTCGCGTCAACTAGCATAGGTCAGGTCTGTTGGTTAGACCGACAGACGGTTATGTAACTGTATTGAAAGACATATATATATAGGTTGTTGAGCTGATGTACTAGTTAGATTGGTTCTATGTTGTATTATGCTCTTGCTAGTTAATACAAAGACTTGTGCTTCTCTCTACTTGTCTCGTCTCTTGTATCTGTATCATTGTGCATGCATGCTTATAATATATAATGTATCTCTGGTAACCACGTGACCCTTGGGACTACACCATTAAGTCTTATTTTCTTCAATCCTTTCAACGTTACAGGTCCTAGGTGGGGGAAGCCAAGTTCTCTAACCATTGGTCGATCTATTTACAATTGGATGATACTAAAATTCCTTTGAATTTTACTTTCAAATTTAACAGTTCTTGGTTATTGAACAATGATTTTTGCACTCACATTAGGAATATTTGGCTCAGTTTTGAGGTGGTAGAAGCCCTGAATCCAATGGACCTGTTAATTTACAAATTTAGAAAAGTAAAAGAGGTGGTTACGCGTTGGATCAAAATGCAGAATTTAAAGGACATATAGGAGTATAATTATATGGAAGAACAGATCCAAACTCTACATTTAAGGAATATTGACCAAACTTTGGTAGAAGAAGATTTTACAAAACTAAAATATTTTGAGCAAAGGAAGTAACTTATCCTTAGATAGGAAGAGTTGGACTGGAGACTCAAAATCATATCCCTTTGGATTGGTTTGGGGAACAAAAACACAATTTTTTTAATACTTATGCTTCACAAAGGAGAAACACCAATGCTATTTGGGAACTAACAGATGATATGGGTAATACAATCAATGGACAGGAGGAATTGCAGCCATCTGCTAAAAACTATTTTGGCAAAGTTTTCACTAATTCCGGGCTTTGTGATTTGGAAGCACAATTGAAGATTGTCAAAATGTTTCCTAAGTTCTTTGACGATTTGGAAGCAAAGGAAATTGGTAAGCAGGTAAATTTGATGGAAGTTGAAGAAACTCTGAAATTGTTTACTAAGGAAAAAAGTCCAGGGCCAGATGGCTGGACAACTGAAATTTTCTTCATTTTTTTTATATTATGGGAAATGGTATTCTCGGTATGGTGGAATTCTCAAGAACATAAGGCTTCATTTCGGGGGCCTTGAACTCTACTTTCATCACCCTGATCCCAAAAAGTAACAAGCCTAAGTACTTTTCAGATTGTAGACTGATTGGTCTGTGTAATTTAGCTTACAAAATCATTACTAAGATTATATCTTCCTGGTTGAAGCCAGCCCTTTCTAGACACATTTCTTCAAAATAATTTGGCTTTCTACAGGATCACCAAATTTTAGATGCAATTCGTATTTCTCAGGAGAGAATTCATTTGGTCAAAAAGAGAAAGCTTAAGGCTTTATTGCTCAAAATGGATTTGGAGAAAGGTTATGACAGAGTGGACTGGGTGTTTTTCAGACTAGTCCTCATACATATTGGCTTTCCACCCCTAGTTATAAATTGGATCATGGCTTGTGTATCCACATAAAACTTTGCAGTCTTGATAAATGGATCTCCTTTTGGTTTCTTTAATAGCTCCAGAGGCATCAGAAAAGGATTCCCTTTGTATCCACTTTTATTTCTCTTAATTATTGAAGGTTTTAGTAGATTGATTAACAATGCTAAATATGAAGGTAAAATAAAGGGTATAAAGTTATCAACTGCTTTATTTATCTCTCACCTTCTTTTTGTAGATGATGTCTTACTGTTTGGGACTGACTCTACTGATGAATGGTTGAATTATAAGAAAATTATCAAGGTGTTTTGTGTTGCCTCAAGTATGTTGGTGAGTACAAACAAATCTAGCTTCTATCACTACATAAAAAAGGATTCGAAGTTAGTTGATATTACTGCAATTCTTCCTTACAAAGCATGTCAATTGGAGGAAGGCATTAAATATTTGGGCTATTACCTTAAAGCTTAATGGTTACAAGATTCATGATTGGTCCTGACTGTTGGTGTCGATTTTGTCACCACTTTTGATCATCAAACACACTCTGATTGGCATCATTTTCACCATTTTTGATATAATAAGTTATTCTTTCCGCCATTGAGACCGTCAAATAGATCAGGTATGCATATATTCATACATTTCATGAATTTTGGGTAAGAATCGTCATATTTTGATTTATTGATGTCCATTTGATATTTCTTGGCTTGGTTGGCAAATATATTTCATTCCATAGGGTATGGATCTCAAACGAACCTCCGTTCAGACGCATATTCACGTTGCAAACGATCAGCCGCATTCAGCTCGCCGTTCAACCCCACATTCAACCCGCAAGATTGTATGTTGAGATATTCTCGGGCTGTTAGAAAGTGAACCGTCACATGGGTTCTGTTTAGAACGTGACCTTTATGGTGCGTGATATGGTGTTTTGGAAGATTCCCTCTCCTACACGCTCAGCTCGACAGTGCATCTCTCTGCCCACGTCAATGAAGGATCAATGTCTCAACGACCGCGTGAAGGAAACCAACGCCATGGAACCTGGTAGATGCTTGGTGCGCTGTCGTAAACAGTTATGGGGCCGTTCCTTTGCCATGTGCTATCGTGTATTGTTAAGCAGAGCCATTTTGTGGCATTACGACTGCCTATTATTAGAGCAGTCGATCACTAAAGGGTCGACTTGCTCCCCCAATTGTAACTCTGTATATATAGACGTCTTCGTGACTGAGACGAGTTAGTCCCTGAGTCCTTTTAGTCTCTTAGTTTCTAGTTTTTCAGCTGCAAATAGATACAACAACGATGTAACTCATTCTTAATTTAATACACCTCTATTTTATTTTTATGAGAGCTTAATAGCATGCGTGGTGATTGATTGATTAAGGCACAACCTATGATTGTTGAGAAGGGCCCCTCAACAACCAGTGGTCTTCCATCTGTGTATATAATTTGTCTTTGTCTTTTGTGGATAAGTTGTGTTATTTGTTTAATTTATGTATTCATTTTGTATATGATCTCTTTGTCTTGTAATCTATATGTTGCTTTACCACTTATGTAAATGATACCTCTGTTTTATTATCTGTATGTTTAATTTGTTGTTCATGTTAATCATATTTCCATAATTTAATTAGTGACCGGTCATGCTTAGTATGCTTAGTTTGCTTAGTCACGTTTAGTTTGTTGAGTTTGCTTAAATTGTTTAGTTGTTTAGTTTGATCTTAGTCTTGTTATTTACAAGTACCTAGAGTTTAGTTAGCTTTACATTCCAAGTTCAATCATAGTTAGAATTAGTTCTGTTAGTTTCTTTCTTGTAGTTGTAGGTTAGTTTTGTTCATCTCATTTTTGTTTTCTTATGCTATAGAAATAGTTCATTCCTTAGACAATGATTAGAATAGATTACTTCTTGTTATATTAGCTCCTAAACACCTTACTCATTGCTTCCTTGCACTGTAGGTTCATATGCACCAGTCAGCTGACGTTAAGATCATTCAAATCGCTTCTTTCCTTAGTTTAAATCGTTTTCCTCCATTTGGACTGTCATTTGGACAGCCATCCGGATCGTCATTCGGACCTTAATACTTCCTGCATTGTTTTTATGCTTATTTAGAATCCGGTTTCTTAGGTCTTTGAATTGTGATATTTCTTGCTTTTAATTAGCCTTCTTAGATGTAATTTATATCTTGTTTTATCTTGCATCGAGTTTTAATTAAGTTTGTCATCATCCTTAGTTTTCATTCTATCTTTTCTTAACCTTGCTCTAGTTGCTTTACAAGTTATGTTTCTCTTATGTCTGATTAATTGATGTTTTATTGTTACATAATTTATCAGTTTCATTCTTAGTGTAGTTTATCATATATCGTTAAGATTAATATCATATTAGGTTTAATAATTTCATTCTCCAAATTCTCCGTTAAGCATAGGATTAGTTCTCCCATTCGTACCAATAATGAAGATGTTCATAGAATAGGATTTGGTTAAGAAATAAAACATCTTTATCAAGTTTTCTACTTTCTTCTGAATACAATATCTTTATCAAGTTTTCTACTTGTTTTTGAATAAATATCTTTTATCAAGTTTTCTACTTGCTTCTCAATTAAATTCAGTTTATAAGTAATATCTTTATTAAGGTTTCTATTTTCTTCTAGACTTCATTAGTTCCAAGTCAATTGCTTACGGATAGAAGATAGGTCATTATGTTTAAGGTTAATTGTAGTTGGTCAATCTTTAGTTTACATTTATTTGTAGAAGTTAAACTAGATTTAGTTCCATTTTGTTTCCTTGTCACATTTGAAAGCCACTTCGATACATTCTCTCCTATTCCCATTACACTTGATACACTTCCTCAGAATCCCCAAGGAGAATGGAATTAGGTAGTGTAGCGTAGTCTTGAATTATTGAATGAATGCATAAGTAGTTGTTGAATTCACTTAGTTGTTTTTAGTTTTGTTTTAAGTTCTTTGTTGTCAGTTGAATTATCTCATAGATAGGCTTATGAACTCATTTACTATTGTTTCTAATTCTTAGTTTAGATTTTTTCAGTAGTTTTCAATTTCATCAAAGTAGTTCTGTTTTTTATTTAGTTTTTTTTCCTAAAAATATTGTTGTTTTTATCTTCTTTCCAGTTATTGTCCTTAGGATAGAGTAGTATAGCTTGATACTATTTTGATCTATTCGCTTAGTTAGGTTTAATTAGTTCCTTTGTTGTTTTTATGAAGTTTGACTCAGTTTTTCATTTTGAAAGATCTTTCGATCTTTTCTTTATCAAACATTTATAAGGTCTGCCGAGCCAAAACTTAGGCCCCATTCTACCTCAGCATATACTGTGCCACAAATCTAAGATTACCAACCCTAGTCGATAATTAAATATTTTGGTGATTCCTTACGACAATAAATAGACCTTAACACTGACTACTCTCAAAGTTTGAAAGAAGCATAAACCAACGGACTTACATGCTTCTCTCAGTGGGAGGAAGGCTCACTCTTCTAAAATTTGTTTTGACGGGGATTCTAGTTTATTGGTTTTCCCTTTTATAGGTTCCAAGCTCTATAATCAACACTTTAAGGAAATACATTTTCAATTTTCTTTGGATGGGAGGTATGGAAAGAAGTAAACTAGTTATGAATAGTTGGGACAGAATAGCTTTGCCTGAAGTTTGTGGACGATGGGGCATTAAAAATTTATTTATTTTGAGTTATGCACTTAGACTCAAGAGTTTCTGGAGGGGATTATTTGGTACCACCCTTTATTCAAAGGTGTTATCGGTGAAGTATATCAAAGGAAGTATTATAAATTGGATGAGGAATCCAAAGAAAAAATCAAAAGGAACTTCTTTTGTTTGGGTTGGTTTCATAAAAGTTTACAATTGGCTTGCAAAAATCTCACATGGTGTGTGGGGAATGGACATGAGATTATAATTGTTATTGACCCAATTCTGGGTATGGAGAAAAATTACAAGCTTTTATATGATATACTTATCTATTTGAGAGAATGTGGCTATAGTAAACCTGCTCAGTTTAAGAAGACGACTGGAAGGTCAAAGTATAGTACATACTGGTTTTCTGCAAAAGATTTGGGGTTAATTGGGTACGCAGCTACCGAATGGAACATGTATATTAGAAATGTAAACTTGTCGGGTTTCAGAATAACACCTGACAAGGATGTTCTAATTTGGAAATCCAACCTAGCTAATGGCAGCATCACTGCTAAAACTGCTTACAATACCATTATAAGAAATAACTGTCATTTAGCACAGAATTGGTGGTATAAAAGGCTTTGGAAATGGAATCTACCACTTAATATTAAATGTTTTGTGTGGTTTGCATTGCAAGAAGGTTTAACGACCTAGGAAAACCTTATCAAGAGAGGATGGTATGGACCAAATATTTGCCTCCTATGTAAAAATAACTCAGAATCTACAAAACATTTACTTATTGGATGTGAATTTACTAAAAAGTATGGAATCTGTCTTTATCTTCACTGAACCTTGATTAGAATTGGGGTTTTGAAAATTTTGACTTATGTTTCCTTCAATGGAATCGACAGTGCAGATCTTATCCTTCTCTCCCAGCATTAATATCGTGGACAATTTGGAATACTAGAAACAGAGTTGTCTTTGAAGACCAAACTTTGTGCATTCAATATATTTGTGTCCAGATCCTGAAGTTGTCTAAGGATTACTGCATTGAGGGGCCAACCCCAAAGATACAAAAGGTGAGCTTGTTTAATTTGCAGTTCAATGGTGTTGTAGCTTTTTTCAATGGTGCAACTACAAATGGTTTATGTGCTCAATGAAAGCTCGATGTAATATTATTATGCGGGTAATTAATAATTCCAAAAATTATTATAACAAATTCAATGGAAGCGGCAGCACGTGTTTGACGGGTAGTTGTTCCTAACACTCGATTCTTTAAAAGTTGTTCCATTGCCACCAAAGCTAGAAAGTGCGGTAAGAATGAATAGTTTACCTGTATAAAGGAGTGAATCAAATAAATTTACAATCGATGTATTAATAATAGTACAACTATATTAATTAAAATATGGTTTATATTGGTATCATTCTTTTCTCATTTTTAATAATATTCACTATATTAATTAATATGTTTGTGTTAACTAGCTTTGGAGAATGTTGTCTTTTGACAATATTAATTAATATAGTTGTGTTAACTAGTATTGGTATTTTGATCCAGGTGGATATCAGTGGTGGCCCACCTCTTCCAATTGGCTCAAAACAATCTTCTAGCAATTTTGGTAATTTTCTATTTTTAGCAATTTTCGGGTCCTGAACTTTTGGAGCCATTTTGAGGCCCTAAACGACCTTTTTTGGCGATTTGGGGGGCCAAATCGTTACCAACAACACACAGTTGGCCCTACCAAGCGGCCCAAACGGAGATCGTATGCAAAAGTTATGACCCCAGGAAGTTGACTGTTCAACTGACGACCTTGGGGCCGCAAACTTTATGACGGTTCATCTTCTAGGGTTAGGTTTTTGGATGTTTGGGATTCTTTCCCTCATGCTTATGATAAATATGCCCTTTCAACCTCTCTTTGTATTCATCTTGGCACGAATGAGCATAGCGGCCACATCTCTTCTTAGAGATAGCTACCACCATTCTAGCTATTGTATTTTACAGTCTGTTCTATTTCCGCTATTTAATACAATCTGTATTTACTGTATCACTATGTTCTTTGCAATATATCTCTATATTTAATTCTGTAAATTCTCTTTTATTTCGTTCCCACATGAATCCAGATCAGTGGTATCAGAGCAATCTGCTCTTTGATTGTTTCTCGGTGCATGTCCCCGACAAGGTCAGGATATAGAGAGTTGGGTCTTGAACTAGTTTCACTAGGGGAAGATCACTCTCGCCACCCCAAACGGCCTCCCATGGAGGATGAAAAGAGAGACGAAGGAGCAGTAGATCCTATCAAGTTGTTGCTCGAGGAAGCCCTCACGCGACAGAGGAATGAGATGATGGATAATTTCACCCAGATCCTTCGATGCATGCCGACGACAAAAGATACACCTTTGACAAGCAGTCGTTTCGGAGATGCGACTCCCTTCAAGGTATAAGTTAACTTTGATATCCCTTTATTTGAAATCCAGATCGATGCCGATGCCATAGATAAATGGTTGAATCTTCTAGAAGGGTATTTCTCTGTCCATAATTTTTTCGACAGGGAAAATATCGTCTTTGCGCTCCTCAAGGCCGTCCCCCATGTCAAAAATTGGTGGGAAACTTATTGTGAGCAAAACTCATCAGATGAGTCTGGATTGTTTGAATATGTGAATCCCACTTGGGCCTCTTTTATAGATGTCGTCAAAGAACAATATTACCCTGTTGGAAACTATGATGACCAGTACACAAAATGGACTATTCTGCACCAAGAGAGGGACCAAACGGTGTCGGAGTACACCAACAAATTTCACACCTTGCGCACAAAGCTAGGTATCAAGGAATCCAAGCGGCACCCAGTACTGAAATATCGCAGTGGCCTACACTGGTACATACGAACAGAGATGGATTTCCTGGAAATCTCTTCACTCGGATCTTCCTATCGATATGCTGTCAAAATTGAGCAGAAATTTCAGCAAAAGAACAAGTGTGACTTCAAACCTGCGCAGAAGTAGGGCAAGGGAAACTCTAGCTCGCAGAACACGGGGCAAGGAAAGGACAACCAGTCCCAACCACAAGCGAACAAGGGTAACGAAAAGACAAAGAAGGACACTGGGAAGTGGTGCGAGTTCCACAAGAGCCCCTAGCACAAAACTGATGAATGTCGCTCAAAACAGTCATTGGTGGATGAGATCAAAGCTTAAGAATCAGATCCCAGTTCCGATTTTGACTCAGAACCTAATTTCACAGCCATGCAAAAAGGGAAGTAGATCATTGATGCAGAACCCAGTGCCGTTGTTGCCACCACGCAGATTCAACCAGATGAACTTGAAGAGTTGTAGGCAGAGGAGCGCCTCTTCCAATCATAGATGTGGGTGAATGGAATTCCCCCACATTTTGCTGTGGAAAGCGGCAGCCAAAAGAACCTAATCTCGGCAAAAGTCATCAAGAGATTGGAGCTACCAATAACACCACACCCGCAACCATACACCATTAGTTGTCTAAGCCAAGGACAAGGGATCTGCGTCAATCATCAATGTCGCCTACCATACGGCATCAAGCTCTTCAAAGATGAGGTATTGTGTGATGTGGCCCCACTTGAAGTATGTGATGTTATTTTAGGACAGCCATATATGTGGAAGCGTCATGCCGTATATGAATCACGACCTCACAATGTCATTGTCACTTTGGGAGGGCAACTCTATCGGATATCAGAGACAGTTTCACCTACCCCAACCAAGCAGGGCAGGAAGATAATTTCCCACACTAGGAAATTTCCACTAAAGGAGAACATCAGATCACAAAGACATCCACAACCTCTGCACATTATCCATCTACTTAGCAGAAACAAGAAGAACACAAATTCAATGCAGCATCGCCTATTCGAGTACCTCTGCAGTGCAACGTCACGCATTCAAGGTGCTCCTCCAAAAAGAAACCATCCACACCAGTGCAGACCAAGGATACCAAAACAACCAAAATTGTTGAACAACTCCAGCGCATCCAACAACAACAATTACAACCCTCTGAAGATTTCAAAGAAAGGCAACCTTTTCGTTTCAACAAACGTTGCACCAGGAGCTCAACTCAACACACAGTTCAACATATGATAAGGAATTTGACGCAATGGAGACCATTGCTTCCTAAGGAGGGAGAACTGATCCAGGTGGATACCAGTGGCGGCCCACCTCTTCCAACTGGCTCAAAATAGTCTTCTGGCAATTTTGGTAATTTGCTATTTTTTGCAGTTTTTTGGGTCCTGAACTTCCGGAGCCGTTTTGAGGCCCTAAACGACCTTTTTTGGCAATTTGGGGGGCGAAATGGTTGCCAACAACACACAGTCATCCCTAGTCAAAAGTTGTAACTCTAATATAGACCTTTCCAACGGGCTACCGAGCACCCCAAACGGAGATCGCATGCAAAAGTTATGACCCCAGGAAGTTGACTGTTCAACTGACGACCTTGGGGCCGCAAACTTTATGACGGTTCATCTTCTAGGGTTAGGTTTTTGGATGTTTGGGATTCTTTCCCTCATGCTTATGATAAACAGGCCCTTTTGGCCTCTCTTTGTATTCATCTTGGCAAGAATGAGCATAGCGGCCACATCTCTTCTCAGAGATAGCTACCACCATTCTAGCTATTGTATTTTATAGTCTATTCTATTTCCGCTATTTAATATAATATGTATTTATTGTATCACTGTGTTCTTTGCAATATATCTCTGTATTTGATTCTGTAAATGCTCTTTTATTTCGTTCCCACATAACTCCGGATCAGTGGTATCAGAGCAATCTTCTCTTTGATTGTTTCTTGGTGCATGTCTCCGACGAGGTCAGGATACAGAGAGTTGGGTCTCGAACTAGTTTCAAATGTGGAAGATCACTCTCGCTGCCCCAAATGGCCTCCGATGGAGTAAGAAAAGAGAGACGACGAAGCAGGAGATTCTATCAAGTTGTTGCTCGAGGAAGCCCTCGCGCGACAGAGGAACGAGATGATGGATAATTTCGGCCAAATCCTTCGACGCATGCTGACGACAACAGATACACCTTCGACAAGCAGTCGTTTGGAGATGCGACTCCCTTCAAGGTACAAGTTAACTTTGATATCCCTTTATTTGAAGGCCAGATCGATGCCGATGCCATAGATAAATGGTTGAATCTTCTAGAAGGGTATTTCTCTGTCCACAATTTTTTCGACAGGGAAAAGATCGTCTTTACGCTCCTCAAGGCCATCCCCCATGTAAAAAATTAGTGGAAAACTTATTGTGAGAAAAACTCATCAGACGAGTCTGGATTGTTTGAATATGCCAATCCCACTTGAGCCTCTTTTATAGATGTCATCAAGTAACAATATTTCCCTGTTGGAAACTATGATGACCAGTACACAAAATGGACCATTCTGCACCAAGAGAGGGACCAAACAGTGTCGGAGTACACCAACAAATTTCACACCTTGCGCACAAAGCTAGGTATCAAGGACCCCGAGCGACACCCAGTACTGAAATATTGCAGTGGCCTACATCGGTACATACGAACAGAGATGGATTTCTTGGAAATATCTTCACTCGGATCCGCCTATCGATATGCTATCAAAATTGAGCAGAAATTTTAGCAAAAGAACAAGTGTGACTTCAGACCTGCGTAGAAGTAGGGCAAGGGAAACTCTGGCTCGCAGAACATGAGGCAGGGAAAGGACAACCAGTACCAACCACAAGCGAAGAAGGGTAACGAAAAGACAAAGAAGGACACCAGGAAGTGGTGTGATTTCCACAAGAGCCCCTGGCACAACACTGATGAATGTCGCTCAAAACAGTCATTTGTGGCTAAGATCAAAGCTTCAGAATCAGATCCCAGTTCTGATTTTGACTCAGAACCTAATTTCACAGCTGTGCAAAAAGGGAAGCAGATCATTGATGCAGAACCTAGTACCTGTTTCCACCATGCAGATTCAACCAGAGGAACCTGAAGAGTTGGAGGCAGAGGAGCGCCTTTTCCACTCACAGATGTGGATGAATGGAATTCCCCTACATTTTGTTGTGGACAACACTTAATCTAAGCAGAAGTCATCAAGAGATTGGAGCTACCAATAACACCACACCCGCAACCATACATCATTGATTATCTAAGCTAAGGATGAGGGATCTGCGTCAATCATCAATGTCGCCTACCATACGGCATCAAGCCCTTCAAAGATGAGGTATTGTGCGATGTGGCCCCACTTGAAGCATGTGATGTTCTTTTAGGACAGCCATATATGTGGAATCGTCATGCTATATATGAATCACGACCTCGCAGTGTCATTGTCACTTTGGGAGGACAACTCTATCGGATATCAGAGACAGTTTAACCTACCCCAACCAAGCAAGGCAGGAAGATAATCTCCCGCACTGGGAAATTTCCACTAAAGGAGAACATCAGATCGCAGAGACATCCACAACCTCTGCACATTATCCCTCTACTCAGTAGAAACAAGAATAACACAAATTCATTGCAGCATCGCCTATTCGAGTACCTCTGCAGTGCAAGGCCACGCATTCAAGGTGCTCCTCTAAAAAGAAACCATCCACACCAATGCAGACCAAGGATACCAAAACAACCAAAACTGTTGAACAACTCCAGCGCATCCAACACCAACAATTACAACCCTCTGATGATTTCAAAGAAACGCAACCTTTTCGCTTCAGCAAACGCTGCACCAGGAGCTCAACTCAACACACAGTTCGACATATGATAAGGGATTTGACGCAATGGAGACCATTGCTTCCTAAGGAGGGAGAATTGATCTAGGTGGATACCGGTGGTGGCCCACCTCTTCCAACTGGCTCAAAACAATCTTCTAAAAATTTTGGTAATTTGCTATTTGTAGTAGTTTTTTGGGTCCTGAACTTTCGGAGCCATTTTGAGGTCCTAAATGACCTTTTTTGGCGATTTGGGGGGTCAAATGGTTGACAATGACACACATTTAATTTTAGTCGAAATTTGTAAATCTCGGATAGACCTTTCCAACGGGCTATCGAGCGCCCAAAACGGAGATCGTATGCAAAAGTTATGACCCTAGGAAGTTGATTGTTCAACTAACAACCTTGGGGCCGCAAACTTTATGATGGTTCATCTTCTAGGGTTAGGTTTTTGGATGTTTGGGATTCTTTCCCTCATGCTTATCATAATAGGCCCTTTCATCCTCTCTTTGTATTCATCTTGGCACGAATGTGCATAGCGGCCACATCTCTTCTCAGAGATAGCTACCACCATTCTAGCTATTGTATTTTACAGTCTGTTCTATTTCCACTATTTAATAGAATATGTGTTTACTGTATCACTATGTTCTTTGCAATATATCTCTATATTTGATTATGTAAATGCTCTTTTATTTCGTTCCCACATAAATCCGGATCAATGGTATCAGAGCAATCTGCTCTTTGATTGTTTCTCGATGCATGTCCCCGACGAGGTTAGGATACAAAGAGTTGGGTCTCGAACTAGTTTCACTTGGGGAAGATCACTCTCGACGCCCCAATGTAACGTACCCACCCTTGGACCCAATGGAAGGAAGGGAACCTGATGCCATTCTATGGGGCTTTTCATAAAACTCAGCCAATTCATTAGATGCATACAATTAAAATCAAATGTGTGCAGATGTAAATCAAACAAATATGCATAGCAGAAATAAACTCATCCACACACATGTTTTCACGTGCACTCAATATATCATTAACAGTCATCAATTAGTTAAAATAGTGCAGAAGTAAACACCACGAATACTCATCTTGATGCAATGATGTCCGAAACAACTAGCTATGTCGCTGCAACGTTCCTCCCAGCCATAGGTCTCTGCCCAGCCTGTATTCTTTCAGCAATCAGAGACCACCCCCGAGATGGGCTTGATATCTATAAGGAAAAGGGAACCCTCAAGCACAGCATAGCCCAAAGCAATGGATACCCAACTCAACCCCAGCATTTTCTTGCACATCAAACTCAGATGTGGGCTCTGGTAAACACTTTGAGCAGTGCGACTTAGGAACTAGATGGACATGGGTTTTCCCAAAAACGTAAGCACACCAAAAACGGATTTGTGGGAAGAGGGAATCAATCCCAGGGAAGAAAACCGATTTCTCCCATAGATGTATGAGCATTCAGTGGGCCAAACGGCCTCAATAAAACCCCAAATTGTTTTCCCTTCTTCCCCACTATTAGCCACAGCAAAAACGCCCTTCCAAGCTAGGAAAATGAAGGTAAACACAGTCAAACCATGGAGGGAACTGCCCAGGAAGGTCCCAATTCGTTAGAGAGCAAATTGATAGGTGAATAATGGCCTGGGGGCAATTTCGTGGCCTTTTACTTGTCCAAGAATCCAAACACGAAAATCTAGGAAGGGTGGCTTGCCCATACTCGAATTTGGATAGCCATACCTCCCCATTCCCAAGGCATTAACTACCTCAATCAACTCTTGGGAGAAATCAATGATTGGGTACAAAAGTCAACATGGGTAGTTGAGGGTTTGATGGGTTCTCTCATTGACACTTGGCTTGACTTGATTGGCTCAAGGGTTTGAATATTTCCCTCCCAATTTCCTTGTAACATCATGCCCCCATCTCTTGTTGCATTGCATAGCTAGTTGTGGGCTTTTATATTAAAATGCATATTTACAATTCCCATGGTTCACTAGCACATGGGTAGCATAATTTCAAATACTTGCCTCTTCTAGATCGAGCGTTCACTAGCGGGGCCTTGGCCTTGAGCTCCATGCTAGGAATCATACATTCTTTACATTATAGCCCAAAATATTATAAGGGTCAAAATGGGGGACGTGACACCCAAACGGCCTCCCATGGAGGACGAAAAGAGAGACGACGGAGCATGAGATCATATCAAGTTGTTGCTCAAGGAAGCCCTCGCGCGACAGAGGAACGAGATGATGGATAATTTCGCCCAGATCCTTCGATGCATGCCGACAACAACAAATACACCTTCGACAAGCAGTCGTTTTGGAGATGCAATTCCCTTCAAGGTACAAGTTAACTTTGATATCCCTTTATTTGAAGGCCAGATCGATGCCGATGCCATAGATAAATGGTTGAATCTTCTAGAAGGGTATTTCTCTATCCACAATTTTTTCGACAGGGAAAAGATCGTCTTTGCGTTCCTAGAGGCCATCCCCCATGTCAAAAACTGGCGGGAAACTTATTGTGAGCAAAACTCATCAGACGAGTCTGGATTGTTTGAATATGCCAATCCCACTTGGGCCTCTTTTATCGATGTCGTCAAGGAACAATATTACCTTGTTGGAAACTATGATGACCAGTACACAAAATGGACCATTCTGCACCAAGAGAGGGACCAAACGGTGTCAAAGTACACCAACAAATTTCACACCTTGCGCACAAAGCTAGGTATCAAGGACTTCGAGCGGCATCCAGTATTGAAATATCGTAGTGGCCTACACCGGTACATACGAACAAAGATGGATTTCCTAGAAATCTCTTCACTCGGATCCGCCTATCAATATGCTGTCGAAATTGAGCAGAAATTTCAGCAAAAGAACAAGCGTGACTTCATACCTACGTAGAAGTAGGGCAAGGGAAACTCTGGGTCACACAACACGGGGCAGGGAAAGGACAACCAATACCAACCACAAGCGAAGAAGGGTAACAAAAAGACAAAGAAGGACACCAGGAAGTGGTGCGAGTTCCACAAGAGCCCCTGGAACAACACTGATGAATGTCGCTCAAAACAGTCATTGGTGGCTGAGATCAAAGCTTCAGAATCAGATCCTAGTTCCGATTTTGACTTAGAACCTAATTTCACAGCCGCGCAAAAAGGGAAGCAGATCATTGATGCAGAACCCAGTGCCATTGTTGCCACCACGTAGATTCAACCAGAGGAACCTGAAGAGTTGGAGACAGAGGAGCGCCTCTTCCACTCACAGATGTGGGTGAATGGAATTCCCCTACATTTTTTTGTGGACAGTGGCAGCCAAAAGAACCTAATCTCGGCAGAAGTCATCAAGAGATTGGAGCTACCAATAACACCACACCTGCAACCATACACCATTGGTTGTCTAAGCCAAGGATGAGGGATCTGCGTCAATCATCAATGTCGCCTACCATACGGCATCAAGCCCTTCAAAGATGAGGTATTGTGTGATGTGGCCCCACTTGAAGTATGTGATGTTCTTTTAGGACATCCATATATGTGGAAGCGTCATGTTGTATATGAATCACGACCTCTCAGTGTCATTGTCACTTTGGGAGGACAACTCTATCGGATACCAAAGACAGTTTCACCTACCCCAACCAAGCAGGGCAGGAAGATAATATCCCACACTAGGAAATTTCCACTAAAGGAGAACATCATATCGTAGAGACATCCACAACCTTTGCACATTATCCCTCTACTCAGCAGAAACAAGAAGAACACAAATTCAATGCAGCATCACCTATTTGAGTACCTCTGCAGTGCAAGTCCATGCATTCAAGGTGCTCCTCCAAAAAGAAACCATCCACACCAGTGCAGACCAAGGATACCAAAACAACCAAAATTGTTGAACAACTCCAGCGCATCCAACAACAACAATTACAACCCTAAGAAGATTTCAAAGAAAGGCAACCTTTTCGCTTCAGCAAACGCTGCACCAGGAGCTCAACTCAACACACAGTTTGACATATGATAAGGGATTTGACGCAATGGAGACCATTGCTTCCTAAGGAGGAAGAATTGATCCAGGTGGATACTGGTGGCAGCCCACCTCTTCCAATTGGCTCAAAACAGTCTTCTGGCAATTTTGGTAATTTGCTATTTTTAGCAGTTTTTTGGGTCCTGAACTTCTGGAGCTGTTTTGAGGCCCAAAACGACCTTTTTTGGCGATTTTGGGGGCCAAATGGTTGCCAACAACACGCAATTGGCCGCATCTGAAAGTTGTAAATCTCGGATAGACCTTTCCAACAGGCTACCGAGCGCCCCAAACGGAGATTGTATGCAAAAGTTATGACCCCAGGAAGTTGACTGTTCAACTAACCACCTTGGGGCCGCAAACTTTATGACGGTTCATCTTCTAGGGTTAGGTGTTTGGATGTTTGGGATTCTTTCCCTCATGCTTATGATAAATAGGCCCTTTCGGCCTCTCTTTGTATTCATCTTGGCACAAATGAGCATAGCGGCCACATCTCTTCTCAGAGATAGCTACCACCATTCTAGTTATTGTATTTTACAGTCTGTTCTATTTCCGCTATTTAATAGAATATGTGTTTATTGTATCACCGTGTTCTTTGCAATATATCTCTTTATTTGATTCTATAAATGCTCTTTTATTTCGTTCCCACATAAATCCGGATCATATTTGAAGAATGTTGTTTATTGACAATATTAATTAATATAGTTGTGTTAAATAGCATTGGTATTTGGAGGGATGATTTTTGTCCTCTCCACCCAGGTTCAATTCTTGTAAGTGACATGATGTTCTTGTTGAGCCCCTATTGTAATGATTATATTTCTAGCCATACCTTGATTCTCTACTTGGAATCGCAGGTGTTGGCATCTTTCCCAATGGACTAGCCCTCTAACAAAAGGTGAACCACCATTTAAAAGCATTAGTATTTGGATAACTTTCGATGGAGTGATAAAGGACTAGAATGGAGAAGGGCCACCACCCTCCGCATGTCAATCATGTGGGAGTGGATCCTCCACATGCTATGATATTAAGTATTGAGGAGATTGTGAAATGGTCGGTGCAACCATGCTTTAAAGGAAATTTCCTTGTGTAAATGGATTAGACCGGAGGAAATTATGACAGGAGCTTGTCGAGATGTGATGATAATTACATTGCATTGACAGTTCAGTGGATGGAAATCATGATGAAAGAAGGGGACCTGATGAAAGCTCATCTCAAGTCAGGTTTGAACTCTTCGAAAACCAAAAGTTTTTTTTTTTTTTCGAGCTTGGAGGGAAGAGCTCTAGCTACACTTCCAACGAAGATGGATGTTTGAATCGAAATATGCATACTCGAAGATGCTTTTGAGGCAAGGAACGATGGGGTGGGCCAGGAGAAGGGGATTTCCTCCACTCAACGTGAAGGTGGTGAATGTGCAAGGGTCCTTTTAGGTGAAGGTTGATATTGGGGTTGAACATCAAAGAGCTCAAGCAGTGGCTTTCCCTAGGAGACTAGTTGTGGCAGTTCTTGAGGTTGTTCTAGGAGGCAGCAACTCCAATGTTGAGTGGCTAAATGTGGAGACGAGGATGGGACTTTGAACAATGGAGGAGAAAAATTTGAGGTTACGTGGATTTTCACGTGAGTTGAGACCTAGGTGAAAGAGGAGAAACAATTCCTAAGCACATAGGACATTGAGGAGGAGATGCATCCTTGGGTCCGAGATACTGGCCATACCAAATCTGAAGACACCAAATATTATAGGACTCTCACCTTGCATTGGGCCATTAAAGATATTTTGGGGAATATTCTACTAGATACCAAAGAAGAATGCAATGAGCTCTTGTTACAAATGGATGACTTGAATAGCAAGATGAATTTCCTCATTTGCACCACCACCAACAAGAATTATGAGACTGCCCCCAGGCTCCAGTTTCAAAGGTGTCTATTGTCTATGTTTCTAATGGTGATCCTACTTAGAAAGTTCTTAGATTTCTTAGGGCTTTATAGCAATATTAGTTATGTTCAACAGTATCTAGTTTGTTCTATTAGTTTTTATAAACCTACTATTATTGTTACTACAAACTTAGATAACTATAGTTTTATATGTGGTTTGGTTTCCCTCCGGATAGGTCCATTTTGGATATGATGTATTTTGTTGACTGGTAATATCATTTTGAAGCTTTGTACACAAAAAACAATCATATTTAGAGAAATAAAATTATTATAAAAACTTAATAATTAATATTTTTATATATGGTTGCACAAATATTAATTGATATTTTTTCCCACATTTAAATATGTAATATGTTAATATAATTAGGAATAGTCTATTTATTCTGTGTTTTGGACTTTTCGGTGGTTTTTTATTGGAATCAGATTTTTTTTAGTAAAATCGAAATTTAGAAGCGTTTAAGTTGTGTTTTTGAATGCATAAATGGATTCAGAACTCTCAAATACCCCTATGACACTTAGAGTATGCAATTTCCACAACTAATATATGTGACTCTAATATTTTTTAAAGAATTCCAACCGGAGTCCGAACAAAACAAATGAAAATATGCCTGAAAAAGGTAAACAAATGTAGAATATTTAGACTACTCCATATGATTATATAACTAATAATTATTATTTAATATTTATATTTTTTATTATATCAATATTAACCTTTGGTTATATAATTTTTTGAAGTTTGATATTATTAAATTTTTTTAACTAATTTAAATATAAAATTGTCAATAATTAAAAATAATGGCCATGGTTGACTATGGTTGACCATATAAATAATGACCATGGTTGACTAGTCATGTCACCTTTGTAGTGACCCTCCATGGATCGCTCCTCTACCACACACATATATATCTAATCTCATTAATATATTAACCATTTGAAAAAAAAAACTATGATGATATCACATTTGCAATACTGAAATAAAGGAATGCAAAAAATACAATTATACATTAAACCCAGTTGCTATGGCAGATCTTTGTTTATAAAGATGTAATAGTATTTGCTATTTTGGAGAAGGCTTCAATAAATCTCTTGTAATAGCCAACCAATCCCATAAAATATTTTACCTCAAATACATTTTTAGAAGTATGACATGCTTGGATAGGTTTTATTTTAGCAATGTCCAAGTTCACTCCTTCCTCTAAGATAATGTGATCTAGATATAATATCTGCTTGTGGTAAAACTCACACTTACTGAGCTTAGCATATAACTTATTCTCTCTCAGAATTTGCATTTGGTTATTCTCAAGTGTTTTTCATGCTCTTCTCCTATCTTGGAATAAATTAATATATCATCCAGGAACACAATAATAAATTTATCCAAAAATTCTCTGAATACGACATTCATCAAGAACATAAATGTGGTTGGTGCATTTGTCATTCCAAAAGGAAAGGCTGTATATTCATAATTCCCATACCTAGTCCTGAAATCATTTTTTCTAATGTATTCGTCCTTAATGCGCACTTGATGATAACCCAATCTCAAGTCGATCTTTGAGGAGACTCTAGTTCCTCGCAACTGATTGAATAGATCATCTATACTTGTTCATGGATACCTATTCTTAATGGTGGCCTTGTTCAGTTGTTTATAATCAACATGCATCCTCAAGATATCCTTCTTTTTCACGAAGAGGGCAAGAACTCCCCATGGAGATGCATTGGGGCATATGTAACCCTTCTTCAACAATTCCTCCAAATGCATTTGAAACTCCTTCAACTGAGGTGTGCTCATTCTATAAGGAGCTTTAGATATAGGAACAATTCCTGATCCCAAATCGATTGTGAAATTGATATCCATCTTAGGGGGTAATCTTGGTACATCTTGGAGTACATATTTAAACTCCTGCAATATTGCATACTCTGCAATAGATGGTTATTTGTCAATTGATATTTCCTCCGCATGGATCGAATACAACTAAAAATTCTTCTTGATACACTTCTTCATTTGCATGGATGAGATTTGTCTAACAGATATCGGCTTTAGAATTCCTTTTATTTGAATTGGATTCCTATCCTCATCCATGCATGCAATTACTTTATGGTGACAATCTAGATTGGAAAAATGCGATTCCACCCAATCCATTCCAATCAAAACATCTTATGAGACAAGGGGAATTATTTCTAAATCAACACTGGTCCAAAATCCATTCATCTTGAAACAATAGTTCTTGATCATCGAAGTGACCTTTCATTTCATACTGGTGACTAACTGCACCTTTCTGGACTATGGTAATTTACTACTCTCTAAGTGACATCTTTCAATCACATTAGCATTAATGTAACTGTAAGTGGCTCCATAATCAATTAAAATTGAAATTGGTACATCAACAATCTTACCTTCGATCTCAATCATGGTTGATTCATGGTTTACTTGTCAATTATCAAGAGATGGATAGATTTGGGGTATGTTCCAAGCTACATCTTCAACCATGGTATATTTTTGAACATTATAAATGATGGCCTCTTTATTGCCCCTCATTGGACATTTCTTAAAATGGTGATCACCTCCACAATCTCAACATTTGACTTGAAATGGATTCCTTTGGCCTGCGAACTCAACCATATTTGGTTCACCAGGTAGAGTCTGCTCTTTGGAAAACTTGACCTGATTACCTTTAACATCCAGAGGCTTAAATCCCTTTTTCATCTGATCTTGTTTGTCTTTCAATTTACTTTTCCATTCTTTATGCATATCATGTTTTCCTTTCCTTTGTTCACAGAGGAATTTAGCCTTCCTTATGGATTCCTTTAGAGTATGAGGTTCATCATAAGTAATATTGTCCTGGTAATATGTTGGTAATCCACTGAGAAAATGTTGGATTTTAACATTGTAATTCTGAATGAAACCAACATATCTTAGCAGTTCTAGGAACCTTCTCTCATTATTACTCCTCCATAGCCATATTACCCAATCGGAGTGAGAAAAACTCCTCCATTTTCCTGTCATATTACCATTGGGACAGGTATTCCTGCTTGAAATAATTCTGCAATCTTTCCCATGAAATTTGTTTTTCATCAATATTTTTCACCTACTTTAGCTACTCCCACCATTGGTAAGCCTTTCCCTAAAGATTGTATATATCCATTTGATATTCTTGATTATAGTAGTTATGTAGTTGCAAATATTTATTCATTTCCAACAACCACATTTCAACACTTTCCCATGATTTCTCCCCATCAAAAGTAGGGTGTTTAATTTTTATGAGTTGACTCTATAATAGGTCCTCATCATGCTTTCTCTTCATATATCTTCGAGATACTGAACTTGATTTATCTCAAGGTGCTTCCTTTCTGTGGTGACTTTCAACTTATTTACCATGGGAATGATGTCTCGTCCTATTTACAATTCCTCTACTTGAAAGTTGATTTCCCTCAGAAGGTACTGTCCTCAGAGCTTTTCCTACTTCACTTATCATGAACACAGAGACATGTTGTACTCGATTATGCAACTAAATTAAGTTCTGCAACACTTGAAGGTTCACCTTATTATGTTGATCTTGATTCTAGATTATCCTTTCATTTTCGTGCTGTAAGTTTCTCAAAGCTTGGAGCATTTCCTCTGCCCCCATCTCTATTTTATGCCCATTGGATCCTGTCCTCTGTGCACCCATTCCAACTTCCTCAGTGAAATTGGAAAATTATGGCTCTTCCACCATCTTGATTGTATCACTTTCTTTTAATTTGGAAATTTTTATATTTGACAATTTTGTTAGACATAATAACATCCAAATATATATATTTCAACCGGATCATGCATGAACATTTTCCTTTTGGGGATTTCCATTCAATGGTTGGCATAAGGAAAATTCAAATTCAGATACAAGCTGACAATATCCATGGTGCAATAACCCAAGAGGTTTGAGAACTGATGTTAATCCCTAAATGTGGGCACATTTCCCCCTATATTTTTGTGCATTACATTAGTTTTGATGTTGGATTTGGTCCATTAGTTGTAATCTTCATTAGTAAGGTTATATGATTTATGTCAGCATGGGTAAGTGAGTTGTAATTGTACCTCTTAATCTCATATATAGAGGAAGGATATCTTTTCATTTGAGTACCTTGTTTTGTCTTGTCTTGTGTACTTAGTACATTGTGTAAGGAGGTTTCCCCCTCGAAGAGGCTTTCTATTCATTTATGTTCTGCATTATTAAGGTGTGGATTACTCTCTTCTAGTCTATTTATGCTCATTTTATGGTTTTTCTGGGAATTTATTGCATAACATTTGGTATCAAAACTCTTTCCTTGGGACTGGTTTCCTCAAAAAAGTCATCTTGGAATTTTCGCCATAATTTTTTTTCTAGAATTTTTCAGACAACGATACTCGGAACCCATCTCAAAAAAAGGTTGATCTATCTATGATCCAATTTTCAGATCCTGATACATTACAGGTTCGAAGATATTCTCCTTGGAAGCTAGGTTTTTACTAATCCAAAAACTAGTCTAAAACAATTGTTCTGGAGAAAAAGGTCATATCTGGGGCATGCGAGATCCAAATTGAGTGAGAACTATTGTATCATAAATAAGATGGACCACCGTATCTATGGTAGGGTTTTCAACCATAGATACAAAATATTGGACATGTGGCAGACCGTACAAGTTCTCTCTTCTGGAAAGAACAAAAATAAGAAGTGTTGGAAGATTCACAATAACTTCTTTTTGGCCCATTAGAATTAGGTCATACCTATGCCATTAGAAAGAAGGACACATCAGGATATAGAAGGATAGAGTTTCAAACCTAGAGGAGTTGAAATTTCAAATTTACCTCAATTTCAAGTCGTCCATAAAACAATCTTCTAATCATGGTTTGAAAAAGGTACGCCATTTTAAATTTGAATAACTTTGAGTGGAAGGATCTAATTATGGTGAAACATAGGGTGTGATATCTATTTATATTGTTTAAAATGTCTCCAAAAGTAAGTGGAAAAAATCACACTCCACTCAAACCACCAGAGGATCCATCCCCAACGTACGATGAAAGGGAATACCTATCTTTTCGAGTGTCCCAGCTGGAAGATATGATTAAAGAGTTGGTGAAAAAAGTTGATTTAGTTAATTTAGAGGATAAGTTGAATAAAATGGAGGAAAATATGAAATGTTTTGTGAAGACAAGTGATTTACTTAATTTAGAGGAGAAGTTGATGGAAAATATGAAAAATATTGCTAATCTCATACTAAAAAATCAAGGGTACCCCCGCTACAGGTGATGATGTGTTCCAGGATACTCAGGAGGATAAAGATAATGTCCATGTTGAGAAACATACCATGAATAAGAATATTCCAAGAGGAAATGACTCAATTAAGGGAAGTCATCAGGGATAGTCACCAAGGGCTACCCAACTTCCCAAGATTGACATGAGAAATTTTGATGGAAATGATCCAATAACATGGATATTCTAGATGGAGCAATTCTTTGATCTACACCAGGTTCCAAATTTACAAAAGGTAACTATTACATCATTATATTTAGATCCTGATCAATGTGTATGGTATCAGTGACTATGTGACTGTAAAAAGGACTCTATTATATCTTGGTCTATATTCACCGAGGAATTGATTGCACATTATGGGGATATTAATAGCAACACCTTCTTTAAACAAGTAATAAATCTTAAGCAAAAAGGTCCAGTTATAGAGCACATCAAGCAGTTTCAGAAGCTAAGTATTAGAGTGAATAACATTTCAGAAGATAATCTATTGGATCTCTTTATTGGAACCTTAAAGGACAACATTCAACATGAGGTGCGTCACTTTGAACCACCATCCTTGGAGAAGGCTTTCATGGTGGAAAGGAAGGTTGAAAGTAAAAATATGACTATGGCTACTAGAAAGACCACCTCCAACACATACCAAGAGAATAATGTTCCTTCTTATAACCCACCTCAAAGGTTGAAACCTCAACAACTAGAGGAAAGAAGAGAAAAAGGCATATGCTTTAATTGTGACAACAAGTATATTAAAGGACATAAGTGTGGTGAGAAGAAATTATTCTACATAGATTGTGAAGAGGAAGAACCAAAAGAACAAGAACCTTCTCAAGATGTAGAAATGGAAGATACTACTTCTGAAGAGATTACTCCCACCATATCTTGTCATGCATTTGCTAGTATTAGAACTCCTAAATCTATCAAGATTAAAGGATATATCAAAAGGAAAAAGGTAACAATGTTGACTGATTCTGGTAGTACTCATAATTTCATTCATTATAAACTAACCAAAGTTCTCAATTGCTTTGTATATCCAACACCATAGTTTAAAGTAATGATTGTAGATGGAGGAACTATCAATTGCTCAGAGAAATGCCATAATATCAATCTTACTATGGGAGAATATGTATTGAATAGTCTGATGATTGCTATTATGATGTGGAGTGCTAATATTGTCTTAGGATTTCAATGGTTACAATCATTGGGAATAGTGGCTTTCAATTTCCAGAAGCTTTTAATGAAATTTTTTTGGGAAGGAAAATAATATGAGTTAAATGGTATCATAGGGAATCCAATAAAGGTGATAAGATCTAAGGGTATGACAAAACTGATGAAAAAGGGACAGCAAGGTGTAATTGCACAATTATGCTCATTAGATGTTCAAACATCTAAGTCTCCTATTTCCCCAGATCTCCAATTGGTCATTAATAAGCATTCCAAGGTATTTGAAGATATTCCAAAAGGTATTCCACCTATTCAATATTTTGATCATGATATTCACTTAATTATAGGAAGTGTTTCTCCTGACATCAAACCTTACAGATACCCCTATGGCAAGAAGAGTGAGATTGAGCGTATGGTTGAAGAAATGTTAGAAGCCGACATAATTAGGCCTAGCCAAATTTCTTACTCTACACCAGTGGTAATGGTACACAAGCCGAATGGATCATGGCATATGTGTCCATATTATAGAGAGCACCATTAAAGATAAGTTTCTCATTCCTATTATTGATGGATTGTTAGATGAATTACATGGATAATTTTTCTTCACAAAGTTGGATCTACATTCTAGGTATCATCATATTAGAATGAAGGATGAAGACATCCCAAAAACAACATTCAAAACTCATGAAGGTCATTATGAATTTATGATCATGTCATTTGGTCTCATGAATGCGCCTTCCACATTTTAAGGTTTGATTAATTCCATTTTCAAGCCTTTCCTTATAAAATTTGTGCTAGTGTTCTTTGATGAAATACTAATCTATAACCAGTATTAGGAAGAAGATGTTCAACATGTTGACAGGGTACTACAACTACTAAAGGAGAAACAACTATATGCAAAACCTTCTAAATGTTTCTTTGGCGTAAAGGGGGTAGAGTATTTGGGTCATATTGTATCTCATGAAGGTGTCAAGGTAGACCCCAACAAAATTAAAGCCATGATGGATTGTGTTAAATATACAACATCGGGAGACATTTTCCAAACCAATCTTATGTAGCCAAGATTGATCCTCACGTATAGAGGTGAACACTTTGATTTCCTTCCATGTAAATTTTATTCCTTTCGTATAGAGGTACTTGATCAAAGTAAGTAATGATGTTGTAAAGTCTTGTTGGACAAGACTCTAGACTTGTGTGTCAAGTCAGGATTATCATGTGAACCTTCCGTATAAAGGTATCCATGAAATGGACCTCCCATATAGAGGTGGAACTTCCATATAAAAGTCATGCTTTACTTGTTAAAAGCATTTAATGTTGTGTGATGTATTATTAACCATGATCACCAGTTGTTATTAAGTCTCCTTTAGAGATTGATCACCTCTAAAGTGAATTACTTTAGCATATGATCACGTGGTCCGAAATAATATAATATGATCACAACATTCGATAATTCTTCTTAGTATAATGTAATGTGATGGATAATTAAAGTTAGAACATATTGACCATGCAGTAAGTGATAAATAAATAAAAGATAAAGCATAGAGATCAAGAGAATTTGAAATTTCCCATGCAAACATTGTTGGAATATTCGTCAATACTGAGAGGGGGGGGGGGGTGAATCAGTATTGCTAACTTTTTACCATTTTAAACCACTCATTTAAACTTAATTAAAACATGGAATCAACAAGATACACAGAACACAGATTTTTATCGTGGAAGCCCAATTAGGAAAACCACCAACTCTTTCTATACTGCAAAATTATATTTACAATAAGTTTTTTCCTGCTACTACAGAAAAGGATGCTACTACACCCTGGTTTCTTCCTGCTACTACAAACAAGGAGGATACTACACCCTGGTTTCTGCCTGCTATTACAGACAAGGATGCTACTACACCTTGGTTTCTTCCTGCTACTATAGACAAGGATGCTACTACACCCTATTTACCAGCTACTACTGGAAGGAGGATACAGCCCCCTTGAAGGCCTGTAGCCTTCCCTAGCACCACCCTACCACCCTAACTTGATATTATTAAACTTCATAGACCTTCTTCAAACTCTGTCTCTAGCTTTCTTTACTTGGTATCTGTCTTGTTGCTACAAGGAACTTCAATGGCCTCTTCACTGCATCAAATCTTCATTAAACACTTCAGCAAACATCCTTTGTTCTTCTATTTATTTCTCTAGCCCCTCACTGCCTCAGAACTTCATGCTCAAACACACAAAAGCATTTTGTTCTGCATTTTACCTTCTCTGGGCTCTTGCGTTGCTTCATATGCTCATCTTTAATATGCAAAGGTTGTGTTTTATTTCTCTGGTCTTTATTTTACTTCAGATCTTCATCATGAAAGATAGACACAGAGTCCCACTTCTTCTACTTAAATATATCTTCCATCATTCCTTTGAACCATCATGTCCATTCATCAAAACTTTCCATCCAAAAATGCATCTCTTTAGTCTGTACTTTTCAAACACGCCCTTTCATTAAATCTCTATTTATTAAATCATTGATTAATATATCAACCACCCCTTTTATTTAAACATAATTCTGTTTATTAAATGATTAACTAATTTGTCATTTTTAATGCAATTGTGGACATTCTTCATAAGTCTGTAATCATCCTTTGACATTTAGACAAATTTCTTCAAACCCTAGGTCACCAAGGTGATTTTATTTTTTTCATCAAACTTGGAAAGTGAGGCATCCAAAATGTGAGGAATATCATACTGACTCCAACCATACCAATATTCTCTCCTACAACCTCATCATCTAACCTTGGCAGGCATTTTATTGGGACAGTGCAAACTATGCTAGATAACACTTTTGGCAAACTTATATCTTTTTCATCAAACACTCAATAGGAGAATTGAGACAATGGTTAGATGCACCTGTCAACAAACTATAGCTTAACACTTTCAGATTATTTTTCTCATCATCCTATGAGATATGGAGGGCATTTCCCTGAGGCCACTTAGGCAGATTTTTCAGTATTGGAGCAGTGCAAATCAAGCTGAGAGGCACTTTTGGTAGATCCATATCTTCCTCCTTAGAGATTCTTTGGACAATCCAAAACCATGGTTGGATGCACCAAATAACATTCTAGATATCCATGCTCTCAAACTGATTTAAGACATCAACCACAAGATATGGCAGGCATTTTACTGAGGTCACTCAGATAATTTTTACATGTAATTATATACTTAGACCATTTTTCTTAGACTGGTACAATCTGCCTAAAACACTATTTTGGCAGATCCATAACTTCTCCCTCAGACACTTTCAAGTCAAGATGAGGACATGGTCAGGTAGAAAAAACACCAACCTACAAGATGACCATATGGTGCGGGCATTTTCTTCAACCCACAAACTATGGCGGGCATTTTCCCAGGGCCACCTGAGCTAGTTTTCCAACACTTAGTCATTTTCAGGAATTTCTCAAAAGTTTATCCTGAAAACCTATTTTGGCAGATCCATAACTTTTTCTTTAGACATGCTTAAGGAAAACTGAGACCATGGTCACGTAGACAAATCAACAGTCTACACCTTGACCATATGATGTGGGCATTTATTTTAGCCTATCATTTATGGCGGGCATTTTACTAAGGCAGTTTTGACTAATTTTTCAATACTTAGTCAATTTCCCGATTTTCACCAAATTGCCATATTTGTCAGAATGTTGTCAGAATGCAACAATGACTTCCTGATAGCACCAGAAAACCATCAGATGTATTTTCAACTTCATGCCACATCATCATACATGCCATGCCATGTCATCATATCTGCCACGTCATCATACATGCCATGTTAGCATACATGCCTTGTCATCACTCTCTTTGTTATTCCTTTGTCTTTCACTGAGTTTGCCTTGCCATCATGTCCTTGGTTATTCCTTTGTCATTATTGAACTCCTTTGACATCAATGAAAACCATATTCAACAAACACTTCAACTAATTAAAGAGAACTCGAATTGTTAAAGCTTCAGTTATAAATCTTCTGTTACGTATCAATGCTTCAGTTAAAGCATCAGTTAAAGATATGCCAGCTAAGTTAACTAAAGAACTCACGGTGGTCACTTTAAGTAAATAAATCAACATGATTTCAGCTAACTAAGTGTTAAATAAGAAGGACTAGTTAACTAAAGTGTTTTCACTTTAGTTAAACTAAAAGACCACACTTGAGTTGAAGAGAGTTAACTAAGTGACAACAAAGAATATCTAGTTAACTAAGTGTTATTGCATGACGACACTTCTAAAATATGACACATGAGTGGTGACACTTGCATGTATACACTTAAGTTATCCACCTAACTAAGTGGGCAAGCTTTCAATTAAGAGGTGAGTTCATCCTAAGTGACAACTCAATGAGATATAGCACTGCATGATAAGTGGGGCGCACCTCTACATGCAAGATTAATACATCCAGTTTGAGGGAGAGTTCATCCTGAAATTATAAGTAAAAATAGAAGAGAAGAATGTATAAATATGTTATATGGGATTGATGAATCCAATGTGAAGCGAATTCTCTTTTCCATTGAAGACAAGGCACTTCTCTTTCTGCAGGGTATTGTTCGTGCTTGTTATTGTTGTATTGGGAACACATCCGATTGATCTCTCTTCTCTATTGCTTATGTATCTTCATCAAGAATGTTTGGTGATCTCTTATATTTCAAAATTAATCTACTATGTTGTAAAAGAAAGCATTCTCTACTATCCATTGTATTATATTGAGAAGAATTGTTGGGGTTTTTGTTCTCATAATTTTGAGGATTTTCCCACCACACAGGGTTGTTAGAGATATATATCAAAACGACTAGCATGATACAAGGATTCGTTTAAGGTAGGTTACAAATAAGGATTTCCAGGGACCTAAAGAAACATTGTTTTACAATGATAGGGGTGTTTCTCCTTGTTGAATATTATTGTGCTAATAGAATTTCCAAATTCTTACTAGATGCAAAGATGTAGAAAATTTGCATGGCCACCCACATCGAATCTGGTTGCTACACTAGATAGCCTAATAGAATGAACAATTTTCATTGATGGGTTGCAAAGGTAAGGGTTTCCAGGATTTCTAGGGTCCTAAAGATAACGAATTGTCAGGTGATATAACTCTCTGATATATGTGCAAGGTCCAACATAATTACTTTGACCAATCTCTAAGGGCGTTAACTAAGGATCCTCAATTATGCCCTTAGTTGTACTACCCAACTACCTAGGTATGCATGATTATTTTCCTAAGTGTTGTGCTCGGTGCCATTATCAAACAAGATGACTGATTGGATGTTCTACAACTAGTTTTAGGTGACCTAGGGTACTTTTGATATAGTCGATGGTATGTGGAAGTGAGATTCCATATGCATGTGTTGTTTGATGCAATGCTACTCGATAGGGGTACCAATAGGAGATACAATGGTTTCCAACAATTGTACCAACCGAGGGTACAATGTGACTAAGTAACAATTGCATTTTCTATATGTATTGTTCCCCAATTGTAGGTTTACCAGTTAAATGATAGATCTCTACGGTTATTTAAATGCATTGAAGCACATCTATAGTATTAAACATAAATTATATGAGATATCAAAGTCGTGCAAGCTCTAAAATGTGTCTTTATTACCATTTGTGGTGTTTTTAGCCCTAAAAATTACAACATGGGATATATGTAAGTTAAGAAGCAATAAAGAAAAATTTATAGCGCAAAACAAGAAACATTAGACAATATAATGATAATTGTGGTAGGAAATAAGCTTTATATTATGAGAATAAATTTTGGTTCAAGCAATGTTCACAGGCCTCTTGAGTTATGGTGACCATTCACTTGAGTTGAGCTCCATTACAATAATTCTCAACAAAACCCTCCATAGCCTTGAATCCCTTTAAATAGGATTCCTAGATCCAAAACCCTAACTACTTGACATGGCCAAATAATTAACAAGTATCAACTTCTTAGTGTTCTTGTAATGTCCCTCAAAATACACCCTATTTGTTTTTTCATACGGGTCTCTGCATTGTCATAAAACACAAGTTTACGTGAATTAACTTCAGAACTGATCACTTAAGTGATGTTCTCCTTTATCAACTTCAGTACCGGTAAGTTGTTCGACGTTTTTCTTGTTTATATCCTAATAATTTCACTTACACCCAAGAGTTCTATTTGATCCTTTATTGAATAGTATTATGATAACATTATAATACTAGATTCTAACATCCTTGATATATAATCAATTTCTTTAATATCAATAAGGGAATAACCCCTTTATAATTCTTGCGCAACCTACTAAGGCTTACTTTATTTTCCTAAAAAGGGTTTCTTAAATCAATTATCACATAGCCCCTCCAACAAAGAACTATGGTTGCTAGGGTTCTTAACTTGACTTGAGGATTTAATCATAATTCCCAATTCAGTCTTCGCATAGAGATCATAACTAACTGTTGGAGGATTAGTTCCCAAGTGAATCATTGATCCAACTTGAGCTAACTTTGATTATAAGTTAAATATTTAACAACCCAAAATACACTAAAATTTGGAAAATTAAAAACTCTTATAACAATTAATGAACTAGAACTCTTCATAACCTCTTTCATATGTAACTAAGATATACAACTTAATTTTTTATAAGACAGGCATAATTTCAACACTTGTTCTCCAACATGTTTATATATATATATATATATATATATATATATAATTAAAATCACTACTTTAAGGGGTTTAACCCATTTATTTTATTAAGTGTTTATAAATCATATATATCATCCTTAAGTAACTATATTGGTACAAAAGTTCTTTTACCACATCCTAAGTAAAAATACTAAGTATGTAATTTGTAATGAGCTCTATAATATAAAGGTACCCTTTAAGATAATCTTCCATATATATAACTCATATATATGTATATCTAACCATATTCATCATAATATTTAACTTTTTATTGATCATTAATTTAATGGTATAAATTCATACTTTACCCTCCTTATAGAACAATATAACCATTAACTTGTTATTAATAAAGAAAATTAATTATAATCCTTTGTCATAACTTTCAAACTTAACTTTCCTACTTATACATCAATAGACAACTTCCTTTATTAAAATATTTTCACTATGTTTCAACTTTAATCTATATTTATTTTCCTTGAATCATGTATAAATATGTATACCCTTATATTTAGATATCTCATTCGATATCCCTGGGAATTATCGATTCCTATAACAAATTCTATACTATAAAATATATTCTATGCATATATTATAAGAAACAAGATCACCATACGCTAAATGCTAGGTTTCAGCGATTACTCTCTACACAAGGTCGGCACTAGTATAGCGACTCTAAACCTAACCCAAACTATTTACGACACGACGATCACAGTTTGTGTTGTTTAACATCACCATCGGTTTATTTCAACAAATCTCAATTTCGTAAAGAATGATAGTTTAACATCAAAATCGGTTTATTTCAACAAATCTCAAGTTATGGTCTGCTGCTGGTTTGGTATCATGACCTTTGACCTACACTTCTTATCTGAGTCCAACATGTATTAACACGGAGCTGAAATCTCTATATAATTTACAGAGATTTATTTTGACAGAGTTGATACCATCATCTTTAAAAAAATAAACTACTTACAATACTCATTTTCATCATGCATTGAACAATAATTATATGAGGTAATATGGTATTTGTACGGAATATAAAAAAACTTAGCCCAATAAAACTCATCACATACATCCACGAAGAAAATTATACATTGTGTCATTTTAAATTAATCCATAATAAATATAAAAATCGAACAAAATCATTAAATTGATACTGGATAAAATTTATTTACATGAACAAACGGGGAAAAACACTTATTTTAGAATTTAGAATGGGGCGACTGAAATCTTGACTTCAACGTTCCATCCATCTAAATTATCTCTGTCTGACGTAGGTTTTCCCACCGAGAGACCACCCCCGAGCTAGGCACGAATCCACTAAGGCACAAGAGTATTTTCTGGAATCAATCTTATTCATCTGGGTACCCGCATGAAGCTGGTACCCAAAAAGGCCGCAACGACAGCGCGTGAGCGGAAAAAAAAAGAGACGCACACGCGCATCCAAATGCACGCAAGCGTCGCTGCTTCGGCAATGCCGAACGTCCACATGGTTGAGCCTACGTGGACAAAAGGCGCGCACACGCGTTATTGATGCGTCCGCACAAACTTGTGCGGACGCGTCAATGATGCGTGCGTGCCCCTGTGCTTTTAATTAAAAAAAATAGAGCTCACGGGTTTGTCATTTGCAACAAACCCGTGAGTGCATATTAGGAAAACAATGACCCCGCGAACGTGTATTGGAGCACATGACTTCTCCAAAAATGCCTCCAAATCGCCCCTATACCACGGCGCCAACCATTTCTCCAGGTAGGTGCTAAACAAAGCATCCATTTGTTGTTATTTTTGTTGTTTTTTGTTTTCCATTTGAATTTTAATTTTAAAAAAAAATTACAATCCATTTAAAAACCAAAAAAAATTCATTGCATGCCATCTACACCTAACAAGATGACAACACCTGAACCATCTGATGAAACCAATGAAACCCGACCTTCAGAAGACAACATGGGAACTGACAATGAACCGAATGAAAACCTCGAAGATCAATTACACCAAGATTTAAATCAATTGAGGGCACTAAGTAATGAATTGAACAACACCAAGGAACCCTCTCGGGTTTCCTTGGCTTCATCATTGCAAAACATTATTGAATCAATCAATATTGCACACAGTGAGATAACAAACTTGAGCTAATACAAGGCTCGAATGAGGGAACACTACTCCACTGGGTTGTCCAAAGAGCAGATAAAAGACCTCAACATCACCAAAGCATAATTGTATAGCAAATTCATAGTTCCCTCGACAGGACAGCCTCCAGCTGTGACAAGGAGTCAGGTTTGCATGGATTGGTGTATTTACTAGCCATGGAGAGATAACTAGAGAAAGAGGTGGTTCATGGTGTTTGACAGGCGCCCGTGCAACAATTTGGAGGTCCCACAGTATTTCCTTCGGAAATTGCGGGCTGAGTTTGAGCTAGGATACCATGTCAACTATTTTGACATCACTGAGTTTCAGGGTGTCGATCTTGGCTCTGCCCAAGATCGACGTTAGGCACACCGCAATCCACTTAGAGGACCTCCTGCACCCAGGAGAGAGCCAAACCCCCCTCCTCAACCACCCGGGTTTGGTAGCGGCCTAGATGAGATTGATGTCTTCGTCAGACGTGCCACACATCACTTGCTTAGACATACCAGATTTGTGGCCATGTCTTCATAGAGCCGGGAGGACATCGATGAGACACAGATAGCTGCACAGTCTATGGGTGGTGGTCGGGACATGCCGGGTATAGGTGGAACCCAGGCGAGGCCTTCTAGTTCTACTGGAACAACAGCACATCATTATTCTCACTATGGTCATTCTTGCCATGGTGATACGCAGCAGCATGCCAACGGGAGCTTCATGGATTAGGTTTGCTATTGTTTTATTTAATGTTCAAGTATTTGTTGTATTTTATTTGATATCATATTGTTTAATATATTTAACTTTGAATTACACATTGTTGACTTTATTTGTTTTAATATACAGTTATTCAGGGTCGGTTCTCCATCCCCCAGGTGGGAGGACGTCGGTTCCTTTGACCTTGATGTAGCCATGGCAGCAACAGAGGAGATTACGACACCATACACACAGGTAACTTATTTACTTTGAATAATTAGATCATGTAAACCAGTAATTTGTGTTCATTAATTACAAATTAATTAGCACTGAGTAATTACCATATTATCATCGTATTTTATAGTAGTGTTTATCATATTGTCTAAATTATTTGAGAGTTATAAATTCATATAATCCAACCAAACAAAAATGAAACCTTAAACAACATGAAAACCTAAGAAAACTAGAAACATTTGTCCATGTTCACTTTAGGCATCCTAGACCTCTAATGATTATACAAATGAGAGAGAAATTTCCAAAATATGTCATTCTTACTTGACCAATGATGAGCCCACAGCTGGGGTTTTGGTGATGCCCGCAGTGTCCTTCATCCTCAGACTACCATCCAATGCTTGTTTTCTCTTCCTATGCTTGACCAATGCCATGTATGTTATTGTTGCTTTGCCATTTGTCACCATGTCATCCAAGTTATCTTTTCCATGTACTATGCTTGTCCAAATCATATTCAAATGACCACAGTATGGGTCATTTGACTCTTGGCTCAATAGGTGTGCCAATGGCTCCAATTCCCATCACTTTGTCCACCAAATCAACCTTTGCTGCCATGTCCTTATGCCATGTGTTCTTCAAGCTTAAACTTTGAGAATATATTACCATGGTAATTATCACTTTCCCCCGTATTCTACTAATAGGTTCTTTTAATGGTAAAGGTGGTCAAATCACTTATATGTTTCTGCTAACTTTGTTGCATCAATTGAGTTCACTCAGATGTTGTACTTGTCACTTTTTCATCCACCGAGACCAATAGGAAAACTATTTATTGCTATGAATTTTCACTACATTGTGCAAAACTCTTGGGAAAAAGAGAATCATAGTGGCCAAGCTTCTAGAAATTCAAGATCCTGATGTTTCTCATGTCCTTATTACCCTAGTTTATTATCACGGGATTTCCAATTTATTCTAATATTTGAGACTGAAAGTAATCATACTACTACTCCCAGAACATGCTATTAGGAATGACATATAAAAAACGTAAAGCAACTTATCACATGTATTGTCACTAAATTTTTGAAAATGATGTAAGGCCCATAAGGAAGAGAGATAATCTTACAAATATGGTCTATGGGGCCTTGCTATTATCTTGATTCAAATACAACTTGGTAAAACATTTGGCATTAAGGATACTCATTTAACTCATTTCACTCAAGATTTCTATGATTTCAATCAAGTGATATCATTCTGACAACATAACTATTCAATCAAGAACACATAATTACTCATTCAATGCAAAAGAACATGGCACATTCAGGCTTGTAAGTAAGTTAATCATGAAAAATATTTTATCTTTCTTCATTTTTCTAACGATCAACACTCTAAAGTGTATTAAATAACATGCATACTAACTTCATTTTATTTAGCACCTCTTTGCAAATTGAAACAATGAGATGCCATTTTATTTGATGATGTAAATGTTATGGAAATAAAGGGACTCAAAATCCTCACTCTATTGATGCAAATACTTTTCCACTGGGTGAATCAAGCTTGTAGGAAACTACAAATCTATAAGAAGACATCAAAACCTAGGAACTCTTCATCAAGAACCCAAACACATTACATAGGTTTCCAATTCAAATTTGTAAATGGACATGAATTCCATCCGCTTATGAGGCACTGCACATCTCTCTAGGGTGAAAGGAAAAGCTCACCTACTCATGGGGATGACTCTAGAAAAGGAAAATCTCACCATGTCACCTTCTATGCCCTCTATCACCTTATTTAATTTTAATTTCATGTCATGCCACCTTCTATCCTTTCAGAATATTGAATATCAATGACAACTTTGCCCATCAAACACTTCAAGCATAAATTGTCAACCTTTCTTGCCACATTATCTTCAATGAATGACCACATAATGGGTCATTTGTTCCTATCATGGGCCCAATCCATTGTGGGTCAAAGGACTCGATCCCCACAACCATGTTCTTTACCAAGTCTTGAACAAATGGACTGCACCAATACAATAAAAACGTTATATAATATCCAAATCCCATAAAACCACTATCATCTAACTTGAATATAAATTAATTGCAGTCATGTTTTTAAGTACTATCATTGTCATTCTCATTGGCATTGTGTTTGATATTGTTAATATTGTTTTTATAAATTCAGTCTAAAAATTGTAGTGTTCGTAGGCTCTAGCGACCAGCCACCGCCATTGGGGACCAGCAGTTCTCCACGTGCGTAGGTATCGTGTGTATTAAAGCATAAATTTAATATCAAATATGATGACTTATTCGTGTATATTTATATTTTTCTATATTAAACTATGAGGTTATAAATGTGTATGCAGGTGCGAGCACCTCGGCCTGGCAGTGCCATTATTCCTCCCTCCTCGACCTTTCGGCCACCTTATATGCTAGTTGCATCCCCTAGAATACATGCCCCATTCCCCACCCCCTTACATCCAGCCCCCCCCTCCTATATAGCACCATAGTTCCATCCAGCTCCCCCTTACATTTCATATCCAGCTCCACCTCCGTATCAGTTTCCCATGTTCCCACCCTCACCCATCCGACCACGGCACACCACCCATCCACAGTCACCCATCCCTCTACCGCAACACATACCTCGCCCCCCCCCACATTCCCCCACCACATTCGATTCCCCTTCCAGGGTGCACCGATCCATACTACAGCCAGCTGGGCTTTATCGCCCTAGACATGCTAGTCCACTTTGCCCATCCCAGTCCATGCCTCCTTCTACCACCCCCCCTTCTTCCACTGTTACCCCCAATGGCGTAGCCACCGTCGATGTGGCTACATCCTCCCCGATACCGTCCACCCTAGCATCGGAGCAAGGTGTCCATCCGACTGCTCCATCCGCCAGCCCCAAAGACCAACCGATTGTGTTCACGGTGAGATTGACTAGTTTATGAAAATCTCATTCAATTTTAACAAAAATTACCATATGCATCTAGTTTCAAAATTTATCTAATTGTTCTAAATGTTGCAGGGTGGCATTGCCGAGAGAATAGGATCACGGAGGAGGGAGACCCCCTCACAACTTACAGTCTCGCATGTGGTGACTTATCCAAGATTTGAAAACTATTTTTATTTTGAAATTATGTTTTATACTTGTATAATTGCCAGGAAAAGTTGACATATTATTGTTGTCATTTCAGGGCTCAAGGGGACATGCTCCAAGACGCCAGAAGGACCCAGCTTCCTCTAGCATGAAGAAGAGGAAGATCGATTTTGGAGATGCACTTGGGAGCTCTGAGGGTGGGCAGGAGGATTGAGAGACCCTCCTATGTACACTAGCCACGATGTGGCATTTTCGGCACGAGTTGCCATATTTTGTATAGGGCACCATGGGCCATATTTTGTATAGGGCACGAGTTGCCTTTTTTTGTACGAGGCACAAGTTGCCATTATATAGACGCTGGGAACGATGTTCCATTTTTCCAAAAAGTGTACATGATTGGATCATTTTTGCATATTAATAGATGGATCTGCACTTGTGTATATGAGTTTGTCTTTGATTACATTTTTGCAAACATGATTTTGTCTTCGATAAGAATGTTATGGAAAAGTTCTCACATACATATAGATGTTATTTCTAGACACCAAGTGACCTCAATATGATTCCCTTGTATTTGAATGGGTCTTGCATATTTTCCTTTCAGCAACAACATACCTAGCCAAGCAAACTAAGGAGTGATATTTACGTTACAAAGCGTTGTGACTCTAGGGCTACAAAAAAATAAATAGGAGATGATGATTTCTTCCATACTTAACCTTGTAATGGTTATAATAGTCAATTCTACAAAGCATTGCATCACATATTATATCAAATTAACCTAGATATATAAGAAGTTCATATGTGTGCTTGGATGGAAGGGTTAACCATATCACTTGAATTAGTTGAAACATGAGGGGTGTGCATAGGTGCAATTGGATTGAGCAATAAAATAGAATTGTTAATGTAGTTACATATGGATGGATCTTTGTGTGTTAGTATGTGCCTTTAATGAAAGCATGGGTAATGTGTTCAACTACTACTTGCACAAGTTGGCATAGACCCTTAGTGTTAATAATGCCTTCAATGTTTTGGTAATATTGATAATCACTTTTTGTAATTTAAGTATCTTGGATTTTTCGAGGTTAAGACACATATTGAACATAGTCAACTCAATGGTTCAAGACATCATTTTACCCCATGATCCATGGACGATTCATTGGAGTCATATGAACCTCATTGTCATCACCTCAACCATGGTCAAGACTCCAATGACACATAATGACACATCTTGGATAATGACACTTGGATAGATAGATTGGGAAAATTTTAGATGAATGCCTAGAGCTTTACACACAAGTTAAAGAAACAAAAACAAAAACTCCTAACATTGGGAACAAATAGCCAAAACCAACAATGCAACTAGAACACAATGAACAAATAGCTTCACCCAACAAAATTATATTTAACAATACACATTTTCATAGACTTGGTTCCCCATGCTCAATGCTCGCTATATTCAACAATACACTTATCTTAAATTTAATTAATGTCTTGTTAAATATTTCATAATTAAATAGCTATTTGAGAGCACCACCTTAGACCAAGCTATACCATTAATATAAAATGTACATTAGAGAAATGACCTAATTCAATTTTCTTCTATAACTCTAACCCTAACCCTCACCCAAACCCTAGCACTAAACCGTCTTCTTCATCATCACCATCACCATCACCATTATCATCAACGTCTTCATCATCATCACCATCATTGTCATCATGAGCATCTTCATCATCATTGTCATCTTTAGGTTCCTCATCAACATCTCCATCATCACATCTTCTTTGTTATCATCATCATCATATTCATCACCATCACTATCACCATCATCATCAATGTCTCCATCATCATCACCATCTTCATCATCATTGTTAACTCTAACTCTAACCCTAATTCAATTTCCTTCTATAACTCTAACCCTAACCATCACCCAAACCCTAGCACTAAACCATCTTCTTCATCATCACCATCACCATCACCATCACCATCACCATCCCCATCATCATCAACGTCTTCATCATCATCACCATCATCATCATCATGAACATCTTCATCATCATTGTCATCTCTAGGTTCCTCATCAACATCTCCATCATCACATCTTCTTCATCATCACCATCATCATCTTCATCACCATCATCATATTCATCACCATCACCATCACCATCATCATCAATGTCTTCATCATCATCACCATCTTCATCATCATCATTAATTCTAACTCTAACCCTAATTCAATTTCCTTATATAATTCTAACCCTAACCCTCACCCAAACCCTAGCACTAAACCATCTTCTTCATCATCACCATCACCATCACCACCATCATCAACGTCTTCATCATCATTACCATCATCATCATCATGAACATCTTCATCATCATTGTCATCCCTAGGTTCCTCATCAACATCTTTATCATCACATCTTCTTCATCATCACCATCATCATCACCATCACCATCACCATCCTCATCAATGTCTTCATCATCATCACCATCTTCATCATCATCATTAACTCTAACTCTAACCCTAATTCAATTTCCTTCTATAACTCTAACCCTAACCCTCACCCAAACCCTTGCACTAAACCATCTTCTTCATCATCACCATCACCATCAACACCACCATCACCATCATCATCAACATCTTCATCATCATCACCATCATCATCTTCATCACCATCACCATCATCATTGTTATCTCTAGGTTCCTCATCAACATCTCCATCATCACATCTTCTTCGTCATCATCATCGTCATCTTCATCGCCATCACCATCATCATCAACGTCTTCATCATCATCACCATCTTCATCATCATCATTAACTCTAACTCTAACCCTAATTCAATTTCCTTCTATAACTCCAACCCTAACCCTCAGCCAAACCCTAGCACTAAACCATCTTCTTCATCATCACCATCACCATCAACACCACCATCACCATCATCATCAACGTCTTCATCACCATCACCATCATCATCATCAACGTCTTCCAGCTGGGAACGGTAGCGATACCTTCCCAGTCTACGATTTTGCAAATTTGACCCCAATGTGAAGGCCATGCCAATTTGCTCAAGGGGGCCATTTCTCGTACGGAGAACCCCGGACGTGCGTGGCCACCGTGGATAGGTTCACAAGAGCCACGTGGACTTGTGGGAGCCGACGGAATCCAAGTCCGCTAGCCGGTTTGGGTTCTGTGGCCCCGAAGCAAATCCCCAAAGTGTCCCTGAATGGCCCCAGGGTGCCTGACTAGAATGTTCGTAGCACCCGAACCATGGCTCCGTTGGCGCATCTGTCGATTCCGGTGGGTCCGGGACACCGGGTTTCAGGCAGGGGATCCCCCACAGCGTCCCTTGAAGGCCCGGAAGCAGTGCCAACGAGCCATCTCTGGAGCTAGGGTTTTTCTAAGTGACGGCCATTCCAAATTTGCTAAAGGGGGTCATTTCTCGTCCGGAGGCACCCAGGCATGCGTGACCACTGTGGACAGGTCCACAAGGGCCACGTGGACCTGTGGGAGCCGACGGAATCCAAGTCTGTTCGTCGGTTTGGGTTCCGTGGCCCCGGAGCAAATCACCAAAGTGTCCCTGAATGGCCCCAAGGTGCCCGACTAGAATGCCCGTAGCACCCGAACCGTGGCTCCGTTGCCGAATCCGTCGATTCCACTGGGTCTGGGATGCCAGGTTTCATCTAGGGGACCCCCCACAACATCCCTCGAAGACCCGGAAGTGATGCCAACGAGCCATCTCCGGAGCTAGGGTTTTGCTCAATGAGGGCCATTCCAAATTTGCTCAAGGGGGCCATTTCTCATCCGGAGGCCCTCGGGCATGCATGGCCACCGTGTACATGTCCACAAGGGCCACGCAGACCTGTGGGATCCGACGAAATCCAAGTCCACTCGCCGGTTTTCTTTCCGTGGCCCCGGGGCAAATCCCCAAAGTGTCCTTGAATGGCCCTGGGGTACCCGACTAGAATTCCCGTAGCACCCGAACCATGGCTCCATTGGCGAATCCGTCAATTCCAGTGGTTCCGGGACGCCGAATTTTAGCTAGGGGACCCCCCACAGCGTCCCTCGAAGACCTAGAAGTGGTGCCAACGAGCCATCTCCGGAGCTAGGGTTTTGCTCAGTGAGGGCCATTCCAAATTTGCTCAATGGGGCTATTTCTCGTCCGGAGGCCCTCGGGCATGCGTGACCACCGTGGACAAGTCCACAAGGGCCACGTGGACCTGTGGGAGCCGACGGAATCCAAGTTTGCTTGCCAGTTTGGGTTCCATGGCCCCGGAGCAAATCCCTAGTGTCCCTGAATGGCCTCGGGGTGACCAACTAGAATGCTCGTAGCACCCTAACCATGGCTCCGTTGGCGAATCCATCGATTCTGATGGGTCTAGGACGTCCGGTTTCAGCTAGGGGACTCGCCACAACATCCCTCAAAGACCCAGAAGCGGTGCCAACGAGCCATCTCCGGAGCTAGGGTTTTGCTCAGTGAGGGCCATTCCAAATTTGCTCAAGGGGGCCATTTCTCATCCAGAGGCCCCCGGGAGTGCGTGGCCACCATAGAAAGGTACATAAGGGCCATGTGGACCTGTGGGAGCCGACGGAATCCAAGTTCGCTCGTCGGTTTGGGTTCTGTGGCCCTGGAGCAAATCCCCAAAGTGTCCCTGAATGGCCCCGGGTTGCCCGACTAGAATGCCCGTAGCACCCCAACCATGGATCCATTGGAGAATCTGTTGATTCCGGTGGGTCCAGGACACCAGGTTTCAGCTAGGGGATCCCCCACAGCATCCCTCGAAGACCCGAAGTGGTGCCAACAAGTCATCTCTGGAGCTAGGGTTTTGCTAAGTGAGGGCCATTCCAAATTTGCTCAAGGGGACCATTTCTTGTCTGAAGGCCCACGGGCGTGCATGGCCACCGTGCAAAGGTCCACAATGGCCACGTGGACCTGTGGGAGACGACGAAATCCAATTTAGCTCGTCGGTTTGGGTTCCATGTCCCCGGGGTAAATCCTCCAAGTGTCCCTGAATGGCCCCGGGGTGCCCGACTAGAATGCTCGTAGCACCCGTGTCATGGGTTAGTTGGAGAATCCATCAATTTCGGTGGGTCCGATACGCCTATTTTTATCAAGGGGACCCCCCACAATGTCCCTCGAAGACCCAGAAGTAGTGCCAATGAGCCATCTCTGGAGCTAGGGTTTTGCTAAGTGAGGGCCATTCCAAATTTGCTAAAGGGGGTCATTTCTCATCCGGAGGCACCCAGGAATGTATGACCACCGTGGACAGGTCCACAAGGGCCACGTGGACCTGTGGGAGCTGACGGAATCCAAGTCCGCTCGCCGGTTTGGGTTCCGTGGCCCTGGAGCAAATCACCAAAGTGTCCCTGAATGGCCCCAAGGTGCCCAACTAGAATGCCCGTAGCACCCGAACCGTGGCTCCGTTGCAGAATCCGTCAATTCTGGTTGGTCTGGGATGCCAGGTTTCATCTAGGGGACCCCCCACAACATCCCTCAAAGACCCGGAAGCGATGCCAACGAGCCATCTCCGGAGCTAGGGTTTTGCTCAATGAGGGCCATTCCAAATTTGCTCAAGGGGGTCATTTCTCATCCGGAGGCCCTCGGGCATGCATGGACACCGTGTACAGGTCCACAAGGGCCACGCGGACCTGTGGGATCCGACGAAATCCAAGTCCACTCACCGGTTTTCTTTCCGTGGCCCCGGGGCAAATCCCCAAAGTGTCCCTGAAGGGCCCCGGGGTACCCGACTAGAATGCCCGTAGAACCCGAACCATGGCTCCATTGGTGAATCCGTCAATTCCAGTGGTTCCGGGACGCCGGATTTCAGCTAGGGGACCCCCCAAAGCGTCCCTCGAAGACCCATAAGTGGTGCCAACTAGCCATCTCCGGAGCTAGGGTTTTGCTCAGTGAGGGCCATTCCAAATTTGCTCAATGGGGCTATTTCTCATCCGGAGGCCCCCGGGCATGCATGACCACCGTGGACAAGTCCACAAGGGCCACGTGGACCTGTGGGAGCTGACGGAATCCAAGTTCGCTTTCCAGTTTGGGTTCCATGGCCCCGGAGCAAATCCCTAGTGTCCCTGAATGGCCTCGGGGCGACCGACTAGAATGCTCGTAGCACCCTAACCATGGCTCCGTTGGTGAATCCGTCGATTCCGATGGGTCTAGGACGTCAAGTTTCAGCTAGGGGACTCGCCACAATGTCCCTCAAAGACCCAGAAGCAGTGCCAGCGAGCCATCTCTGGAGCTAGGGTTTTGCTCAGTGAGGGCCATTCCAAATTTGCTCAAGGGGGCCATTTCTTATCCAGAGACCCCCGGGAGTGCGTGGCCACCATGGAAAGGTACATAAGGGCCATGTGGACCTGTGGGAGCCGACGGAATCCAAGTTCGTTCACCGGTTTGGGTTCTGTGGCCCTGGAGCAAATCCCCAAAGTGTCCCTGAATGGCCCCGGGTTGCCCGACTAGAATGCCCATAGCACCCCAACCATGGCTCCATTGGAAAATCCATTGATTCTGGTGGGTTCGGGACACCAAGTTTCAGCTAAGGGAACCCCCACAACATCCCTCGAAGACTCGAAGTGGTGCCAACAAGTCATCTCTGGAGTTAGGGTTTTGCTCAGTGAGGGCCATTCCAAATTTGCTCAAGGGGACCATTTCTCGTCTGAAGGCCCACGGGTGTGCGTGGCCACCGTGCAAAGGTCCACAATGGCCACTTGGACCTGTGGGAGACGACGGAATCCAATTCAGCTCGTCGATTTGGGTTCCGTGTCCCCGGGGTAAATCCTCCAAGTGTCCCTGAATGGCCCCGGGGTGCCCGACTAGAATGCCCGTAGCACCCTAGTTGTGGGTTAGTTGGAGAATCCATCAATTTCAGTGGGTCCGATACGCCTATTTTTATCAAGGGGACCCCCCACAATGTCCCTCGAAGACCCATAAGCAGTGCCAATGAGCCATCTCCGGAGCTAGGGTTTTGCTAATTGAGGGCCATTCCAAATTTGCTAAAGGGGGTCATTTCTCGTCCGGAGGCACCCAGGCATGCGTGACCACCGTGGACAGGTCCACAAGGGCCACGTGGACCTGTGGGAGCTGACGGAATCCAAGTCCGCTTGCCGGTTTGGGTTCCGTGGCCCCGGAGCAAATCACCAAAGTGTCCCTGAATGTCCCCAAGGTGCCCGACTAGAATGCCCGTAGCACCCGAACCGTGGCTCTGTTGCTGAATCCGTCGATTCAGGTGGGTCTGGGATGCCAAGTTTCATCTAGGGGACCCCCCACAACATCCCTCGAAGACCCGGAAGTGATGCCAACGAGCCATCTCTGGAGCTAGGGTTTTGCTCAATGAGGGCCATTCCAAATTTGCTCAAGCGGGCCATTTCTCATCCGGAGGCCCTTGGGCATGCATGGACACCGTTTATAGGTCCACAAGGGCCACGCGGACCTGTGGGATCCGACGAAATCCAATTCCACTCGCCGGTTTTCTTTCCGTGGCCCCGGGGCAAATCCCCAAAGTGTCCCTGAATGGCCCCGGGGTACCCAACTAGAATGCCCGTAGCACCCGAACCATGGCTCCATTGGCGAATCCGTTAATTCCAGTGGTTCTGGGACACCATATTTCAGCTAGGGGACCCCCCACAGCGTCCCTCGAAGACCCAGAAGTGGTGCCAACGAGCCATCTCCGGAGCTAGGGTTTTGCTCAGTGAGGGCCATTCCAAATTTGCTCAATGGGGCTATTTCTCATCCGGAGGCCCTCGGGCATGCGTGACCACCGTGGACAAGTCCACAAGGGCCACGTGGACCTGTGGGAGCCGACGAAATCCAATTTCGCTTGCCAGTTTGGGTTCCATGGCCCCGGAACAAATCCCTAGTGTCCCTGAATGGCCTCGGGCTGACCGACTAGAATGATCGTAGCACCCTAAACATGGCTCCGTTGGCGAATTCATCAATTCCGATGGGTCTAGGACGTCAGGTTTCAGCTAGGGGACTCGCCACACCGCCCTCAAAGACCCAGAAGCGGTGCCAACGAGCCATCTCCGGAGCTAGGGTTTTGCTTAGTGAGGGCCATTCCAAATTTGCTCAAGGGGGCCATTTCTCATCCGGAGGCCCCCGGGAGTGCGTGGCCACCATGGAAAGGTACATAAGGGCCATGTGGACCTGTGGGAGCCGACGGAATCCAAGTTCGCTCGCCGGTTTGGGTTCTGTGGCCCTGGAGCAAATCCCCAAAGTGTCCCTGAATGGCCTCGGGTTGCCTGACTAGAATGCCCGTAGCACCCCAACCATGGCTCCATTGGAGAATCCGTTGATTCTGGTGGGTCCGGGACACCGGGTTTCAGCTAGGGGACCCCCCACTGCATCCCTCGAAGACCCGAAGTGGTGCCAACAAGTCATCTCTGGAGCTAGGGTTTTGCTAAGTGAGGGCCATTCCAAATTTGCTCAAGGGGACCATTTCTCGTCTGAAGGCCCACGGGCGTGCGTGGCCACCGTGCAAAGGTCCACAATGGCCACGTGGACCTATGGGAGATGACAAAATCCAATTCAGCTCGTCGGTTTGGGTTCCGTGTCCTCGGGGTAAATCCTCCAAGTGTCCCTGAATGGCCCCGGGGTGCCCGACTAGAATGCCCGTAGCACCCGAGTCGTGGGTTAGTTGGAGAATCCATCAATTTTGGTGGGTCCGATACGCCTATTTTTATCAAGGGGACCCCCCACAATGTCCCTCGAAGACCCAGAAGCAGTGCCAATGAGCCATCTCCGGAGCTAGGGTTTTGCTAAGTGAGGGCCATTCCAAATTCGCTCAAGGGGTCCATTTCTAGTCCGGAGGCCCCCGGGCGTGCGTGACAACTGTGGATAGATCCACAATGGCCACATGGACTTGAGGGAGGCAACGGAATCCAAGTCTGCTCGATGGTTTGGGTTTCGTGGCCCCGGAGCAAATCCTCCAAGTGTCCCGAAAGGTGTGCAAAAACCCTAGCTTCGAAGATGGCCCATTGGCACCACTTTCGGGTCTTCGATGGACGTTGTGGGGGGTCCCCTAGCAGAAACCTGGTGTCCCGGACCCATCAGAATTGACGGATTCGTGAACTGAGTCATGGTTTGGGTGCTATGGACATTCTAGTCAAGAACACTGGGGTCATTAAGGGACACCTTGACGATTTGCCCCGGGGCCACGGAACCCAAACCGGCGAGTGGAATTGGATTCCGTCACCTCCCGCGGGTCCATGTGGCCATTGTGGGCTTGTCCACGGTGGCCACGCATGCCTGGGGGCCTCTAGACGAGAAATGGCCTCCTTGAGCGAATTTGGAATGGCCCTCACAGAGCAAAACCCTAGCCTCGGAGATGGCCCATTGGCACCGCTTGCAGGTCTTCGAGGGACATTGTGGGGGGTCCCCTAGCTGAAACCCAACGTCCTGGACCCACTAGAATCGATGGATTCGCAAACCGAGCCACGGTTCGGGTGCTATAGGCATTCTAGGCGGGCACCTCGGGGCCATTCAGGGACACTTGGAGGATTTGCCCCAGGGCCACGGAACCCAAACCGACGAGCGGACTTCAATTCCATCATCTCCCACAGGTCCATGTGGCCATTATGGACCTGTCCACGGTGGCCACGCACACCCGGGGGCCTCCGGTCAAGAAATGGCCCCCTTGAGCAAATTTGGAATGGCCCTCACTGAGAAAAACCCTAGCTCCGGAGATGGCTCGTTGGAACCACTTTCAGGTCTTTGAGGGACGCTGTGGGGGGGCCCTAGCTGAAACCTGGTGCCCCGGACCCACCGGAATCTACGAATTCGCTAATGAAACCACGGTTTGGGTGCTACGGGCATTCTAGTCGGGCACCCTGGGGCCATTCAGGGACACCTTGGCCAATTAACTTGGCCCATTAAATTGGCCCAATTACTTGTGGATGCAGGTTGGTGAAACTTCAGAGAGACTCATACCCTAATGATTTTTCGACCTTCATCTACTAGGGGAATATTCTTGCGAATACTAGTAAGCTCTTCAGGCCAGACGTAGTTATTTGCAGATGAATAGTGCAAAAAATGTGTAGTGGTGATAACAAGTTTATTGTCAGTTGAGTCTGATACTACATCTAGGATCCGCTCAGTAAACTTTGAGATAGAAAGATCTGTAATTTTAGGATACTGATTCAACCACTCATATAGTTTCTCACCTTCTCGAGGATCTAAATTTATAATTTCCTTCTGGGTAGATTCAAGCATTCTCGAGGATCTAAATTTATAATTGCCTTCTGGGTAGATCCAGGCATGGAATAATATTTGGCAACACTTCCAAGCTCCCCAGACCATTTGGTCAACCACAATATGTGCGACTCCTTTGACAAAAGATAAATTATGTTGTGGATGGAAACATTTGATACACTAGCCAAATCTATGTTGTTGGAAGAACTTACATATTTCAACAAAGGAGCATTTTGCAGGTGACTTGAAAATCCCTTCCAACTTTCATAAATAAAACAAAGAAGTTCAACGTACAGATTTTCAGGCAATCTTGTCAACCAATCAAACAACCAAATACAGGGAGATAACCATTCCCAAAAAATTCAAGTTATTATAAAACTCTTGTTTATCAAGATAAGGATGGATTATGTGTGCATTACGAGAATATAGCTGAATGAAGTTGCTTTGATGAACTTGTCCTGTTGCTTTCTCCAGAATGCGTTTAAAAGCAGGGAGTATTGTTCGAGCTTCTGTTGGTTTACATAAATGTTTATTCCCAAAGTTGATGTCACATAAAACCACTTCCTCAGCTTTCAATTGGGTCTGAATGGCATCTCTAACTTGTGTTAGCTGTGGGTAACGAGGAATATGAAAGGGAAGGTACCTATAGACCCAATTTTTTGATGATAAAGGTGAATTACCACTTATCAGAGCACGAAATGCTGAACAAAAGGCTAATGGAATACAATGAAGGATTCCCTGGTTCCACTTGTTATTGAAAATGATACTTTCTCTTGACGAAACCAGTAAAAAATATGCCTGTATTATAAATGGAAATCCTATTACAATTTTCGTCGGAAGAAAAGCATAGATACCTACAGCTGCCATATTTCCTTCTGTAAGTCGCTCGCCCATCGGAAAAGCTAATGTAATAGCCCATTTCCCAACATATTTCCTCTGCTCAACCCTACACTCGTTTTCCACGGGAAACCGCTACCTCCACATGTAATAACTATAGTTATTTGTCAAAAATTGATCTTGTTCTTCTAACAAATGCAAAATGAAGGATTCATTGTCATTGCTACGAGAAGTTCTAAGGTCAATTTATCGTAAAACAGAGATTGTATAAATCCTGTTAAGATCGATATTTTCTAGCTCACGAACTGAGAGCTTCTTTATCTTAGACATAAACAAAAGAGCTTCAGGATGAATACTAGAGAGCTGTTGCTTTACAACTACAACTTTCTCAGGATGTAGGGGTATAAATGAGCCATAAAATGATTAACGTGGCTCGGATCGACAAACCATCGACTCTATTGGATTCAGGATGTCCAGATAGTGCTAGGGGTGCCCCTCCCCTCTGGTCCAATGGCCCCGGTGTCACCTTGTAGGTCCATCTTGGAAACTAGGGTTTTGCTCAGTGAGGGAGTGTGCAATTTTTGCACACGAGGGTCAACTTTGCAAAATCATCTGTCGGGCACTTACGGCTAGCATTCCTATCCAAAACCTCCCTAGATACACTTGCAGGACTCCCCGAAACCCGGTTTTGCTGCACGGTTGGACTTCTATGCCCCCGACAGGTATCCAGCAGGTGTCCCTGAAGGCCTTTTGGATGCGAGATGGAACGAGCCATAGAATTACGACCATGGGTCTGATCGATGAACTGTCGACTCCATTGGATTCAGGACGTCCGGATAGTGCTAGGGGTGCCCCTCTCCTCCAGTCCAATGGCCCAGGTGTCACCCTGCAGGTCCATTTTGGAAACTAGGGTTTTGCTTAGTGAGGGAGTGTACAATTTTTGCACATGGGTGTCAAATTTGCAAAATCATCCGGTGGGCACTTACGGCTAGAGTTCCCATCCAGAACCTCCCTAGACACACTTGCAGGACTCCCCGGAACCCGGTTTTGCTACACGGTTGGACTTCTCTGCCCCTTGCAGGTATCCCTGAAGGCCTTTTGGATGCGAGACGGAATGAGCCATAGAATGACGACCGTTTCTCTAGTCGATGAACCATCGACTCCGTTGGATTCAAGATGTCCGGATAGTGCTAGGGGTTCCCCTCTCCTCCGGTCCAATGGCCCAAGTGTCACCTTGCAGGTCCATTTTGGAAACTATGGTTTTGCTTAGTGAGGGAGTGTGCAATTTTTACACACGAGGGTCAACTTTGCAAAATCCTCCATCGGGCACTTATGGCTAGCATTCCCAGCCAGAGCCTCCCTAGACACACTTCTAGGACTCCTCGGAACCAGGTTTTGCTACACGGTTGGACTTCCATGCCCCCGAAAGGTATTCAGCAGGTGTCCCTGAAGGCCTTCTGGATGCAAGACGGAACGAGCCATAGAATGACAACCATGGCTCCAATCGACGAACCGTCGAATCCGTTGGATTCAGGATGTCCGGATAGTGCTAGGGGTGCCCCTCTACTCTGGTCCAATGGCCCAGGTGTCACCTTGCAGGTCCATTTTGGAAACTAGGGTTTTGCTTAGTGAGGGAGTGTGCAATTTTTGCACACGGGGGTCAACTTTGAAAAATACTCCACTGGGAACTTCTAGCTAGCATTCCCAGCCGGAACCTCCCTAGACACACTTGCAGGACTCCCCGAAACTAGGTTTTGCTGCACGGTTGGACTTCTATGCCCTCGGCAGGTATCCAGCAGGTGTCCCTGGAGGCCTTTTGGATGTGAGACAGAACGAGCATAGAATGATGGCCGTGGCTCCGATCGATGAACCATCAACTCCATTGGATTCAGGACATTCGGATAGTGCTAGAGGTGCCCCTCTCCTCTGGTCTAATGGCCCAGGTGTCACCTTGCAGGTCCATTTTGGAAACTAGGGTTTTGCTTAATGAGGTAGTGTGCAATTTTTGCACACGGGGGTCAACTTTGAAAAATCCTCCACCGGGCACTTCTGGCTAGCGTTCCCAGCCGAAAACTCCCTAGAAACACTTGCAGGACTCCCCAGAACCAGGTTTTGTTGCACGATTGGACTTCTATGCCCCCGATAGGTAGTCAGCAGGTGTCCCTGAAGGCCTTTTGGATGCAAGACAGAACGAGCCATAGAATGACAATCGTGGCTCCGATCGACGAACCGTTGACTCCATTGGATTCAGGACGTTCGGATAGTGCTAGGGGTGCCCCTCTCTTCCGGTCCCGTGGCCCGGGTGTCACCTTGCAGGTCCATCTTGGAAACTACGGTTTTGCTTAGTGAGGGAGTGTGCAATTTTTGCACACGGGGGTCAACTTTGAAATGATGGAGTTGTTGATGAGGAACCTAGAGATGACAATGATGATGAAGATGGTGATGATGATGAAGACATTGATGATGATGGTGATGGTGACGAAGATGATGATGATGATGATGATGATGATGATGATGGAGATGTTGATGAGGAACCTAGAGATGACAATGATGATGAAGATGGTGATGATGATGAAGACATTGATGATGATGGTGATGGTGATGAAGATGATGATGATGATGGACATGTGGGGTGGGAGGTTGACCTCCGAAAAATCAAGCATTGACATGGGTGAGGTAGGTCTAAAGCCTCCCTCAAGGACATTTCCAACCATTAGGTGATAATGATGAACATGTTAGTGCTACTCAATTAGATGATGAAGTAGCTCAAGACAATATGGAAGTTGTTGCATCACATGAACCACATACATATTCTCTAGAACCGATTCAAAATGACACTATTGAATTGAATATGATTGAAGGTTGTCAAGTGGTAAGAAGCCTTAATGAACAAATGACATTGCAAAGCCAAAAACCCTAGCATGAATGGTTATCATAAGCCATGATGAATATGAATATGAATATGATAAATGGAGATGTTGATGAGGAACCTAGAGATGACAATGTTGATGAAGATGTTGTTGTTGATGATGATGGTGATGATGATGAAGACGTTGATGATGATGGTGATGGTGGTGGTGATGGTGATGGTGATGATGAAGAAGATGGTTTAGTTCTAGGGTTTGGGTGAGGGTTAGGGCTAGAGTTATAGAAGGAAATTGAATTAGGGTTGGAGTTAGAGTTAATGATGATGATGAAGATGGTGATGATGATGAAGACGTTGATGATGATGATGATGGCGATGAAGATGATGATGATGACGATGAAGAAGATGTGATGATGATGGTGATGGTGATGGTGATGAAGATGATGATGATGAACAAGATGATGATGATGGAGATGTTGATGAGGAGCCTAGAGATGCCAATGATGATCAAGATAGTGATGATAATGAAGACGCGATGATGATGGTGATGGTGATGATGATGGTGATGGTGATGATGATGTTGATGATGATGATGACAAGTCCCTCTAAGTGGTTATCTATAGGAATCAAGCATCAATCTCCAACCATAAATGAGCATGTTTTAAAATAAATTGTTAGGATACATATCTAAGAGTCTAGAAGATCTCTATGCATTTTTCCATCAAATTTGGTCAAGGAGATTCTAGTATATAGTTTTAATATATTAGTGGAAACCCTAGGTTGATGACACGATGCTTGGATAAGGGAAAAAACCCAAAATATAGCTAGATTTGGGTGAGCATTGAGCATGGGGAACCAAATCTATGAATATGTGTATTGTTAAATATAATTTTGTTGGGTGAATCCAATAACCAACGTAATCATCATAATATAAGATTTTTTTGGGTTGGGGATATACCTTAAGGGTCCCCAAAGCATGAAAAAGGTTTGGGTGGGCACAAAACTAAAGAGAGAGAAACTAAAGAGATATTTGATCGATAAGGAATTTCACAATTCCAAAATGGTTTTCTCAAGTATAGATCTCAAAAATACCACCCTTGAAACTTTATGATAACTCCCTACCCCAAGTGGAAGACCCTTCTATCCATACATGGATTCCTAGAAGGTTTCATCTACCAAGTTAAATTTTCAAGACCATTGTAATAGATTATGTACTTCAAAAAATTTCCTAAAACCTAGGTAATTCTAATATTAAGAACCTATCAAAACCGCTATCTTCAAATGCTACAAACATAAATAGATATTTAAGAAAATACTAACTCAAATTACTCCACTTTGATCCAAATCACATCACCATTTTATTCAACATAAAAGAGAAGCATGGAACAGTTTAATACATATAGGAAAAATAAAAAACATAGGCAAAGACATGTATGTATGTATGTATCAACAAAAAATGCATGTACCAACGAAATAACCATAAACTACACATACCTCGATGTAGAACATAACATTCTTTGATGCAATTCTTTCTCTTATGTAAAGTTGACTCGCCTCATTCAATAAATCCACCTGGATCATCTCTGTTGCTAATTGTCTCCATCAATCTCTCGTGCTTTGAATGAGGCAGGTAGTAGCGTACCTTGGTTGAGCTCTTGCTTGAAATTGTCTATAGATGGATGCTTGTGCCAACGATCAAGTTTTTGAAGTGATACACCACTGAACCTGGTCTGTAATCCATGAATACATGCCCACTAGTCTTTCTTGACTTCCCATCTAGTGTAAGATATTCCCCCTTAGCCACCATCGAGCTAGTAGCAAATTCAATTCCTTCATCGTCGATTAATGATCCATAGAGGGTTTTCTTACCTTGGATGCACCGTGCCAACCAATAATACGTGCCCCATTCATTGTCTTTCGGTGCAACAACTGCGTATATGTGTCCTGGTTGTACAAGATATGAGATATGGTCGTAGTCTGTCGAACTCACTGACTGACCCTCCTCTAACTGGGTTGTTTCAACAACTGCACGTTGGTCTACTGCAAGTGACACACGATGCCATTCATCAACCCAGTCCATGCATTCGCATTCATCCCATTTTCCACTGCTGCAACGGCTGCAAAAGCATGCAAGATTTCGTGTCCATATTTCAAATAAGGGGTTGTTTGAGCTTCGAACTGAATGAAATCCCCGTGTTCCTTATACTGTGCTGCAACTATAGGAACGCGATCGATCTATGTCAATCACTAGCCATAAATTTCTCACCACATGTCCTACCACTGATGATGTTTGTTGATTTATTGCTCGGTATGACATTGTTGTGGAGCACCATTGAACTGTGGACCGTGCATCTCGGATATGAGGTTCCTTGTCAAACCTCATCTCTTCCATTCATAGTGCGGTCTTGAACCAGCCCCATCATGCTCGCCTTTGCTGTGCCTGATCTCAAAATAGTTCTAGATATGTGGTACATTATAAGTCTTATGCAAAATACTCATCCATTAGAATACTCGGGCATTTTTGAACTGGCCTGCACAACCATCCGACCATATCCAATGCTGATCCATCTGTATATCTCTCTCCTTCAATTGATCATATACAGAAAATTCAAAAACAATGTTGCACATAATACAGATCATGGGTTCTATCATCACTTATGTAAAAGTTTGTCTCCTTTAGTATTATCCTCTTGTCATTGTTTCTCTCTGGCCCATGCCTATACATAATATGTACCATGATGCTGACTTGGTTTGAATGGTAGTATTGACTCTGGATTTCATTTTGTGGCTGAAGGGTGTAATTTTCTGCAAAATCCACAATTTACACGATGGTTCCAACGGGAAATGTGTCCTTGCATTTTCTGTACTGCTCATCTTGCCATCACGCTACATGCACATGTTGACCATAATACTCTGTTTTCTCATAGAAATCCGTCAAGAAGTCACATATCGGTACCTGTTACCATGGAAACAAGCGAAATATTACAATGTGGCCTTTGGAAAAATGTATATGTCATAAATTGAATGTGTAATATGAAAAATATGCAATATTCATTTGTACCTATGACTTCACCAATGCAATCTTTTTACTTTCCCTGACACTGTCTAATTGATAGGTCACATACTTGAAGCTTTGCATCTCCATGCCCATCATGCCAAATTCGTGCTCCTTGCTTTCATGAATGCAACGGCTCAAAAGAGAAAACCCACTGCACCTAGAACATGTCCCATATAGACACGATTTTTCATAATACTTTTTTCCTTCGGGCCTTGGACACATGATGTTGTGGATAAAGTCTATTGATGCATTCGGTGGTAGTATGGATTCATTGTAGCCATGCACAATGTTAGTATGCAAATCACAAAATATATGTTTATATGTGTCATAATAATATTCATATTCTACATGGTATCTACAACAACAAGTGTTCTGATCAATGCATATATGAATGTACCATGGTTTGCATTTCTCAAAGGACCTTTGACCTAGGTTCAATTGTGTGTGCTTGTTCTTGAATCTCTCATAGAGTTCAGTCTGCGTGGTGTCAAGGAAGTGTTTAACATGGGGTTCACATTCAGTGGAAACTTTTCTCAGCTTTAGCACCTCTCTTTGGTTTGATGAATGTCTAGTATAATCATGCCAAAAATTTTGTACTAACTCCTTAACAACATCAATTATATTCCTATCTGCACGAAGCAACCTACCAACAAAAGACCAACAATCGTTTCCACCCGGAGTGTCAAGATTTTCTCTTATAACAGAGTACTTTTTAATAGTTTTTCTATTTAATTTGAGTATGTGAAAAGTGTGTGATAGCAGGAGACGTTGCCTTGTGGACTTGCTTACAACGGATTCCGCTAAAACATGATGAGCCGCACAAAGATCTTTTGTACGAAACGTCTTCCCAATCGCATTAAATGTAGATTGGATATTTCTAACAATATGACTGTTGGCCTCTAAACTTTTAACCATCTTTATGCCCAAAATTCTCCTAACAACAGCTAAAGAATATGAATTTAACACACATAGCAATAATTGACATTTACTTGCATCACCTTTGGATTCAAAATATTCTTTGACAATTTTGTTGCATTTCCATTCGATAGTGCATTTTGGTAACTTTCCTTCAAGCCCCAACATAGCACTCTCATCCACATTAATACGTCTAGGAGTTCTTCTTCTTGCACTGGACAGTCGAGGTAGGGAGGGTGGACATGAGACATGAATACCGGAGCTTGTTTGTTGTGGTGCTTCATTCACAGATTGGGCCATAATGGAAGTGTGATCGACATGGTTGTGGTCTTCTTGGGGAGATTGCAAATTAAGCAAGGCTTGTATGTCCATCTCTACACATGCAACATCTCCCAAAATTATTGTGTCGTGAGGAAGCTCAGCATGACTCGTTGATGGATTGTTGCTTGGAGATTGTGTTGATGTTGGAATTTGAGTTGGGTCCATTGGATGTGACCGCTTTACCTGTGGTTCTTAACAAGAGGTTGTCATGTCAACAACTGTGTTAGGATCAGTGGCAGGATTTGGGGTAATGATAGGACCATGTCTCAATCTTTCCATTCCCAACCTGGCCTTTTCTCTTAAGTAATTGACCTTTTCAATGGGCAGATTCCTTCTATATTGTCTTTTTGCGTTTCGTGAGTTTCCCATCTCCAAAAGTCTCTTTAACACAACTATCAGGCCTACCCCTGCAAAATAAACAACAAATAAGATAAATTAGTGCCATTATACAATGAACTTGACACATTCCAACATAGCTTCCCACCTTACAAATTAACATATACAACTACAAACTATGTTGGTTTATTTGTGTTCGAATAAACATCATTATCCCTTACAATTCCAATCAATATTTATGATGGTTGGTTAAGTGTAGAGTGGAGAAACTAGTGTCTTGCCTAGCCATGAATTCATAAAAATTATCGTAGTAACACCCTACAATAGAGATGGCTAGAGATGCCTTGGGAATAGTTTGATAGTTTTTTTACATCAAATAAGGTAACCTACGAGAATAGTTTGGGAATAGTTTTTCTTATTGGTTTACATCATATTTTTCACCTTAATTAGTTGCATTTTTTGCTTTCTCCCTTAATGTAAACAATTCTAAATTTTGCACCTAATTTGATTGCTTTGTCTTCATAGTGGAATGGTATATCCTTCCATTTGAGTCAATGTCCTTTACCATCATAAATTACTAGGTTATATAACACCTTAAGGAGTTGAAGAAACAACAACAAACTATTTCCTTATCTATAAACCTTGAGATGATAGAATGTGATTTTGAGATTAAAATACCCATGGTTGAATTCAACAATGTAGCACAATAGAATGAATGTATACCTTGTATTGTGCAAAACCTTAAGGAGGATGCAAAGGTTTCTAACAAGGATCATGGTCTTGGGAAGGGTGATTAGGGGTAATATAATTTGACCTTTCAATGTGCAATATCTAGGGTGGGGAGGTGTTGGAGAGTGGGGAACTAGGGACTATACCAACAATGATAATGTTGAATAGAGAATGAAGTGGGACAGTCTTGGTTTTTGGAAAAAAATCATTATTAAAGGTGAGGGGATATTGTAAGGATGGTAAATATGGATGAATATTATCATATTTGGATTCATAGAGAAAGGAAAGGTGCATATACTTACAGATATCCACATTCCATACAATGGTATTGAATAAGAGATGAGAGAGTTGAGGTTTTGTGGATGAGTTGAAGTGATATTTTTAGTCATGTTTAGTGAGTGTGTAGTATTTCTTGCTAGCATAATATGAGGTGAAAAGAACAAAATTAACTTGGGAACTAATTACACAATGAGGAGGTTGCATACTTCATCGTGTCTAGTGTTCATATGATTTTTTTTAGATGTGAACTTGGGAAATATTCTTATCAAATTCATTATTGTCTATGCATGGATATTGTTGTGGGCATATGATAAAAACAAAAAGGCATGGGAGAATCTCAAATTTTGTGAATGAAAAGACTTATTTACAATTCACCATACCTCTATAGAAATGATCTCCACTTGCAATGGAAACTGGTAGCTTGAATGTATCCACTAGATTCCAAGACCACTGAAGATGTTTGTTAGATTCCATAAGGGTGATTTTGTGTCCAATAGATCAATGAGTGTTCAAAATATCAATGAGTGTGAGCCAATAAGAAACCTGTAAGAGCTTGAAACCAACGGAAGAAATGAAACCCGTGTTTTTGGTAGAATTCCCAGGAAA